>CM040928.1:1680000-1715000 GCA_023029165.1 Gobiocypris rarus
TGTGTATGTGTGTGTGTGTGTGTGTGTGTGTGTGTGCGTGTCTGTGTGTGCGTGTGCGTGTCTGTGTGTCTGTGTCTGTGTCTGTGTGTGTGTGTGTGTGTGTGTGTGTGTGTGTGTGTGTCGTGTGTGTGTCTGTGTGTCTGTGTGTGTGTGTGTGTGTGTGTGTGTGTCTGTGTGTGTGTGTGTGTGTGTGTGTGTGTGTGTGTGTGTGTGTGTGTGTGTGTGTGTGTCTGTGTCTGTGTGTGTGTGTGTGTGTGTGTGTGTGTCTGTGTGTGTGTGTCTGTGTGTGTGTGTCTGTGTCTGTGTGTGTGTCTGTGTGTGTGTCTGTGTGTGTGTCTGTGTGTGTGTGTGTCTGTGTGTGTGCGTGTGTGTGTCTGTGTGTGCATGTGTGTGTGTGTATGTGTGTGTGTGTGTGTGTGTGTGTGTGTAAGTGTATGTGTGTGCGTGTGCGTGTGTGTGTGTGTGTGTCCTGAAGGACTGTGATGTGTTTTGGGGGTGTCGATCAGCCAATGGAAGCGCAGCGTTTCCTGCCGTTTGATTGGTGCAGACAGTGAAGCGGAGTGTGATGGTGGCGAGTGTATGAAATATTAAGAGCTGTTTGTGATCTCACAGTCGAGCTGTGCTGGCAAACCTTCGCACGCAATCCTGAAGAAACGAGGTCAAGGCGGCCGTGGTGAAACGGCAAAGGTGACGGGAAATCTGAGGGTTCAAATGTTACGTCTGTGGTTGATTGCGCGTGTGTTTAACGGCGAGGTGTGGGACGGGACGGTTTCATTTCAAGCATTCTTAAATCAAGACTTGAGAAATGAAAAATGCATTCAATTAAGTGTAAGTTTGTGCTTGAAACAAGAAGAGATGTGCTAGTTTTTCTGCCTCCATTGGCAGATATTTCTTCTTGTTTTACGCACTAACTCACTTTCTTAAAATCTTCCGTCCAGTAAATGCATCTTGATTTAGAAGCGTTTAGAAGTGCTGGAAAACAAGACAAAAACACGGCAAATTTCTCATTATATACAAGCCGATTGTTCTGAATATACTTTTTTTGCTCTGTAGACTTTGTTCCCCAAATGTTTTCCCCTTTCCCAGCAATCTTCACCACAGAAATCCTGTCTGTCAAAGTGCCGTGTCGCTCCCAGAGTTTCTCACTCAACAATACGAGTTTCCCTCCAGCTAAAAGCGGCAGGAGCGCTCCTCACACCGCCTCTGTCGCCGTATCGCTGGTAAGAGCTACATGGCACGAAGGTGCTTGAATTATTCACGCCCATAATCGGCCTATATGTCATATCGCCCGGACTGGGGCCCGTGTTATTCTAGTGCATAATTGATGCTGCTCAGAAGTGGAAAAGTTAGAATAGCAGAAGTAATGCGAAGGGAAAGTGCAGGCAGGCGTGCGAGGCGAGGCGAGGGGTGTCGGGGCAGGGGGATTGCGTGCAGGGGTCAGACGCAATCTCGGGACGGGGGGGCGGTCCGGCTGCGTCAGGCGTAACCAGCGCTGACATTGAGCTGAGCTGGAATATCGACTCTCTGAAGATTTACAGCCTGTCGACGACTACAGAGAATGCACACAAAAATGGCTGGCATCAATTGTGGCTTTGCGTTTTGTTTCAAAGCATTCTTCAGCCGATCTGGTGCAATAGTAATTGGAAAAAGAGAAGTTTTTCTCTTTATATTTGGTCAGAACAGATCTCAGTGGTAATCAGGATCAGATCTACATGCTAACTGAATTACACTGACGGTCCAGCGTTGAGGTGTTTATAGAGCTGCGCATTATGCGTCGTTGGCAGTGACTTCCTGATTTTACACCAGCGGGTTTGGAGTAAGTTCGTGTTTTCTGCTCACGAGGCTGCGTTTATTTCATCAAAAATACTGTAGAAATAGTGAAATATTTTTATAATGTAGATCAGCTGTTCTCTACGTGAATGTATTATAATCTGAAATGTATATCCTGTGATTAAAGCTGAATTTTCAGCATCACTGCTCACCGATTATTTGATCAAAAATACTGTAAAAATAGTGAAATATATTTGTAATGTAGATCAGCTGTTCTCTATGTGAATATATAGTGCAGTGTGATTTATTCCTGTGATTTTCAGCATCATAACTCTTCAGTGTCACATGATCCTTCAGATTTGGATGTTGGTGATACTTTATTTCTCAGGATTCATATAAAGTTCAAAAGGACATTAATGTCACTGTTGATCAATTTAATGCATCCTTTAACTCACCTCAAACCTTCGAATGGTAGTGTATCATGATCTCCACAGAAATATGAACGGATAATAATAATCATAAATGTGTGTTGAGCATCAAATCCTCACATTAGAGTGATTTCTGAAGGATCATGTGACACTGAAGAGTAATGATGCTTAAAATCACAGGAATAAATCACACTTTAATATATATTCACATAGAGAACAGCTGATCTACATTACAAATATATTTCTCTTTTTGTTATGTATTTTTGATCGAATAATTGATGAGCAGTGATGCTGAAAATTCAGCTTTAATCACAGGATATAAATCCCAGTTTATAATACATTCCCGCAGGAAGCAGCTGATCTACACTGGGATACTTTGTCAGTATTTTGACTGTATAGACGCAGCACTGGCGAGCAGACGAGACTTCATTATCCCACAGGTATTCCCTTCACAATAGCCAAGCGTAAATACAGTGTGACGATGCAGAAACCTCGAGATTTTCAGAAACACAGTGTCGCTCACATTCCAGCGACGGATCTTAAAGTGAAAGCTTAAACCCCGTCATTAGTTAGCAGACTCTAATTAAGTCTCATTCTTTTCTCCTCTAGTGCTCCCTTTGTGCGGCGCAGATTTACCTGGCAGAAACACGGCCCGTCTCAAATTAAAAGTGCGCACATGGCCTAGGGTTGAGTTTGTTTTACACCTTGCCAACCCTCAGTCGTCCAACTCCCAGCCACGGAAACCATGTCTTTTGTGTTTCTGAACAAAGAGCGCCGGGGTTCAGTTACACGCCTGTGAGCTTAAGAAGCAACCCAACACAACGGCTACAAAGACGCTTGTGGGAAATTCTTAATCTTCAGGTGAACACGACACCTGAGAAACACATGAGGGCATGTTTACGGTGACGCACGCACTGCCAAAACACTCCAAAACTAGTTTTTGTTGATCACATCATGCAATCTCTCACCAAATCCAGGCAGTTAAGAGACAAACCTCCGTCCGAAATCATTCGTTCTGGACAGAAACATAAATATTTCCATAAAGAGATGAGGTAATACAGCCGTAAAAATGAGTCTTGCTGCGTGAGCAATTAGTGGTCTAAAGAAAAGCACTCCATCCAAGCAAACTTTACAATGCTTTTATGGCATGTATGAGCAGCTACAATGCAGCCATAAAGCATCTGATAGACGCATTAGTCTCTGCGCGTCCAGGAAACATATAAAGAGGATTTATGAGCGCTTTCTCAGTGAGAGCACCTTCAGAAGACACGTCACATCGCCAACAAAGACATGAGTTATTGATGTGCACCATCACCAAAACAGCATTACTGCAATATTAAAGATGCTTTGCGTGCATATTCTCCATTGTTGCGGCTCCTCTTTTCCCAGTCTGTCAGTAACGCTCGGTTTAGTTCCTGTCTCAGTGAAGCCCCGCCTTCTGAAAAGCACACTGTGCTCTGATTGGTCAGCTGGAGCAGACTGCAGTGTGATTGGTCAAGTGTGAAATGTCCCGCCCCTTAGTTTCAACACACTACTAACTAACTCATCCAGGCCCCTCCCCTTTATTCTGGAGGAATATTGTGTGTTAAATGCGGGTCCTGTATGCGCGGACCCCCGTACGGTTGTGCTTCCACAGATTCGTGCAGCCTCAGGCGTTTATGGATTATTTCGTCTGCTCTTGCTGTGATGTTAATTGAGTTCTCCGCTTGTTTAGGACTCACACACACACACACACACACACACACACACACCGTTGAAGCGATCACGCCCCGCTGATAAAACCCACTGATAATTATTTTCTTGACTTTTTGCTACTTGCATCATTCACTCGCCTCATTATAGCTTAAGCCATCATGTAATTAAAAAGATGTAACTGTCAATTATGAAAGCAATAATTGCATTCTTTAGGAGGGAGATCTTGGCTGTTTCTCCTGATGAACTCTTTTAAATGAGAGAGTATCGCCACTTAAATGAACTTTTATCAGCGCGTCACATTAAAACCAGCCCAACCGACTGTGATTATTGAATATGGGACCTGTATCTGCTCACTGTCTTATAGCATGTTTCATTAGTCTCTGTAGTTTTGGAGTTATTGGAATAGATTCACTATAATTATTTTATTTATTTTAGTTTTCACTTATATTGTTATTATGGGTCATGTATAACCATAATGGTCCAAAATAACTTAAAATAACTTTATTTCAGCGCTGTTTTATTTTTATTTCAGGTTATTTTTTGGGATGTATATGATTAAAATGTGAAAATATAATGTATGAAAATAAATTTCTGCTAAGTTATTTAAATATATATATATATATATATATATATATATATATATATATATATATATATATATATATATATATATATATATATATATTAGCAGAAAAGTATTTGCATACATTATATTTGCACATTATATAATCAAATTCTTGATTTATTTGTTTTTAAAGTATATGTACTCATATACATGTCCTTGTGACTTATCTTGGTTTTCACTTTATTTATGTAATTTTTTTTTTTTACCACAATTTGATTAAAAATATCTTAACAAAATAACTTCATAATAAATTCTGACTTTATTTCAGAGCTGCTTTATTTTATTATAGGTAATTTTTTGGTATACCGACCCAGATACTTTGAAATAAAGCTCACACACACACACACACACACACACACACACACATGTTGTGTTTCCATGTTTTATGGGGACATTCCATAGGCGTAATGCATTTTATACTGTACAAACCGTGATTTTCTATCCCCTACACTGCCCCCTAAACCTACCCATCACACACACACACACACACACACACACACACACACACACACACACACACACACACACACACACACACACACACACACACACACACACACTACCCATCACAGGAGACATTCTGCATTTTACTTTTCAAAAAACATCACTTAGTGTGATTTATAAGATGTTTTCCTCATGGGGACCAAAAAAATGTCCCCACAAGGACAAAAATTTGGATATTGCCATCTTTGTGAGGACATTTTGTCCCCATACCGTAAGGATTACCAGTCCACACACACACACACACACACACACACACACACACACACACACACACACACACACACACACACACACACACACACACACATGTTGTGTTTCCATGTTTATGGGGACATTCCATAGGCGTAATGCATTTTATACTGTACAAACCGTATTTTCTATCCCCTACACTGCCCCTGCCCCTAAACCTACCATCACACACACACACACACACACACACACACACACACACACACTGCCCCTGCCCCTAAACCTACCCATCACACACACACACACACACACACACACACACACACCACACACACACACACACACACACACACACACACACACACACACACACACACACACACACACACACACACACACACACACACACACACACACACACACACACACACACACACACACACACACACACACACACACACACACACACACTACCCATCACAGGAGACATGCTGCATTTTACATTTCAAAAACATCACTTAGTGTGATTTATAAGATGTTTTCCTCATGGGGACCAAAAATTTCCCCACAAGGACAAAAATTTGGATATTGCCATCTTTGTGGGGACATTTTGTCCCCATACCGTAGAGATTACCAGTCACACACACACACACACACACACACACACACACACACACACACACACACACACACACACACACACACACACACATGTTGTGTTTCCATATTTTATAGGGACATTCCATAGCGTAATGCATTTTATACTGTACAAACCGTATTTTCTATCCCCTACACTGCCCCTGCCCCTAAACCTACCCATCACACACACACACACACACACACACACACACACACACACACACACACACACACACACACACACACTGCCCTGCCTAAACCTACCCATCACACACACACACACACACACACACACACACACACACTACCCATCACACACACACACACACACACACACACACACTACCATCACACACACACACACACACACACACACACACACACACACACACACACACACACACACACACACACTACCCATCACACACACACACACACACACACACACACACACACACACACACACACACACACACACACACACACACACACACACACACACACATCACAGAGACATGCTGCATTTTACATTTTCAAAAACATCACTTAGTGTGATTTATAAGATATTTTCCTCATGGGGACCAAAAATTTCCCCACAAGGACAAGGATTTGGATATTGCCATCTTTGTGGGGACATTTTGTCCCCATACCGTAGGGATTACCAGTCCACACACACACACACACACACACAAACACTACTTTTATTGAGAATTATATAGATTTGACATTTATGTATCAGATTCTTCATAGTAGGTGTTTTTTTTTGGTCTAAATAATATTTTAGCGTCATCATTGTGTGGTTTGCCCAGTGAATGCTCTAATATGTCCCCACTCATGGTAAGTTTGCGGGAGAAAGTCTTATTTTAAGCGTTTTGAAGGGTTGGAGTGATCTTCATGTGGTTCTGTGGTGTGTAGGACAGTGGAGGGCTTGATGCGTGGTGTCTCTCTCTTCACGGTTTGATGTGTCTGGTTTGGGTGGAGGTACGGGGCGAGCCGTGTGGATAAGTGGCCGGTGTCTGGAGATCAGAGAGCGGGGGGCGCATGTGGGTTGAGTGAATCACGTGACTTTGGCTTTTGAGTTTTTCCCTGATGGCTTTTGGCACGCTATGCTGGAGCTTCTGCCACCAACCAACCGCCCGAGCGGCGGACCAACCAGCGCCGTCACAAACATCTTCCAACCACGGGAAAGCACAAATCAGCCAATAAGGAAAGACGAGCTGTATCCCGACGCGTTGCTATGCACGAAGAGGAAATGCTTTGTTAAATCTGACTTCTGTTGCCTTGATCTAGTGCTTACTAGAATGAACATGATCTAGGTCATAGGAGTAGTGAGAGACGGCGCGCTTCAAAGAGGACTTTCTCTTTAATGAGATTATTATTTTTTGCTCTTTTATTCTCAGAGAAGTGCCATTGAAGCCCTGCTCACATTAACACTGCAGACGGGAGCTGATCCACTGTACAAGGAATTTTCTTCAAAAAACAGATTTTTAGCCCCTGCAGTTCATTATATCACGCAGAATTAGACATATATTTATATTTCGGTATTTTATAGAGCAGATTCAGTTGACTGGAGTGTCACATAAACGTGTGCCATTCCCAGCAAGAACGATAACTATAACGATAACTATAACGATAGCGATAACTATAACGATAACTATAACTATAACTATAACTAACTATACCTATAACTATAGCAATAACTATAATGAAAACAATAACTATAACGATAACTATAACAATAACTATAATGATAACAATGACTAACTATACAGATAACTATAACGATAACTATAATGAAAACAAAACCTATAACAATAATGATAACTATAACAATAACTACAACAATAACTATACCGATAACTATACCAATTACTATAACTATAATGATAACTACAACAATAACAATAACTATACCAATAACTGTACCGATAACTATAACGGAAACTATAATGATAACTATAACGGTAACTATAACTATACCGATGACTATAACTATAATGATAACTATAATGACAACAACAACGATAACTATAACGATAACTAAACCGATAACTATAACTATAATGATAACTATAACGACAACAACAACGATAACTATAACGATAACTAAACCGATAAATACAACAATAACAATAACTATACCGATAACTATAATGATAACTACAACGGTAACTATAACTATACTGATAACTATAACGATAACTACAACAATAACAATAACTATACCGATAACTATAACAATATCAATAACTTTACCGATAACTATAATGATAACTATAATGTTAACTATAATGATAACTATAACGTTAACTATAACGACAACAACAACGATAACTATAACGATAACTAAACTGATAAATACAACAATAACAACAACTATACCAATAACTATAATGATAACTACAACGGTAACTAAATCTATACTGACAACTATAACGATAACTACAACAATAACAATAACAATAATAACTATAGTGATAACTATAACGGTAACTTTTACTATACCGATAACAATAACTATACTGATAACTGTAACGATAATGATAACTATACTGACAACTGTAACGATAACGATAACTATACCGATAACTATAACGGTAACTATAGGTATACTGATAACTATACCGATAACTATAATGATAACTATAACAGTAACTATAACTATTCCGATAACTACAACTATAACGACAATGTTAACGATAACAATAACTATTGGAAACAGTTGTGCTGCTTTTAAAAAATGTACGATTGTAAAAATGTATACTTTTATTCAGCAAAGGCATATTAAATTGATAAAAAATGACAGTAAAAAAATAATGAAATTAAAAAAATGTAGTTCTATTAAAAAAGTTATATTTCTTTCTATTCATCCAAAAAATATGAAGCATCAATAATTAATAATCAGAAATGTTTCTTGAGCATCAAATTACATTTGAACACATATTCAGTTATTTTAAATTGTAATAATATTTCAGAGTACTTTATATTTGATCAAATAAATGCAGCCTTGGTGAGATTAAGACATTAAAAATCCTTAATATTTCCGTGTATATCTTTATCATTATGGCTATCGTTATCGTTCTTGGTGTGAACGAGCCTTAAGACGTGCAAAATCTGTTTACAGTACTTACAGTGTCCACCATAGCTCAGATATCAGATATTATTAGTACTAATAACACATAACATAAATGCATTTGAGCATATTACTTGTGTTTGCACCTTAAACAAGATGCTGTTTGTCTATTTATACTTGATTTCTGCCACTCATTTTTCCCTGGGATTTATTCAATATATTTTGTAACTGTTATTTTGTTTCTCTAGTTATTAATTATGTGTCAGTTATTATTATTACTATCGTTTTTATTGCTCTTTTTTAAAAAAACTCTCACTTTGACAAAAGATGTGACAAATGTGTGCATCATTAAAAATAGAGGTGAATTTGATCCTTTTATTTGGCTTTATTTCACTGGGATACCGAGCCTGCACACTAAAGCTGGCAGAAGCTCCAGCAGATTTGCACTTTAGTGTAAATATCCTCTGCCAAATTTCCATGGGTATGTTTGTGCTGTTACATGATTTGCATAACTCCTGGGTGTTAAAACTCAGACTGTGTGTGCAAATAAACAGCCCGGTCAGCGGACGCTATTCATTCTCACCAAACCCCCCCGAGAGTTTGCCGAATGGGAGCGTTTGGGAGCTTTTCCGTGTCCCTTGAAACGCTCTTTTGCACCTGCGCTGAGAAATGAGTCTGCAGAATTAAAGCACAGCACATTGATTTTCCTCCACACTCTCTCTTTCCCTTTTTAATATCCTGCTGCCATTACCTGACTCACAAAATGAGCGGTCAATATCACATCTGCATTGTGATTAAAGCACAGAGAAAGAGCTTTTCTCCCCGAGAGTCTCTGTAATGTACAGAGGTTGAAAGGCAACACAGTCCGATTGCATTTCCAGATAAGCTCAGATGAAGTGGCCGTTCGTCTTTAATTAAAGTCTCGGCCGATGGAGGAGAGAGACAGTTCAGAAACACAGATGTGAACCTTGCCTTTTTGTGAGAACAACCATTGAATTATAAATATACTGTTGTAAATAAGATGATGCAAGTCTTTCTACATCTAAATGTAATGTTTACTCTAATGCATTACATGCCGTTTCTTTGTGAAAATTATTTCTAAATAGTTTCTTTTTCATCATACATTTTTATAAATGAACATGGCTCTTTGTGCGGATGCATTTAGGCACATTAACAGTTAAACAATGTTTAAAGCCTTTATATATAATGCATTATAAAAGTATTTTAATGCATTAATTATGCCTTGTAATGCACCTTATAATGCATTGTACGGTTTAATAAATAATTGTAACTTTATAATACATGTTACGCCTTTAGAAGGTAAAATGCATGAAAACACACGACAAACAACCAATTTCAGATTTAACAAGAAATCTGCAATTAATGCATTTTAACTTTGGTTTCAATTATTTTTGAAAATACATAATGCATTTACTGTAATACAATCAATTGCATTAAACTGACTTAAATGAGTTGAATCTTGTGTAAGTAAAACTTATTTTGATGAGTTAATTATAAATACCTTTACAATGCACCACACATAAAGGCTTAAAGCAAAGCATTAGCTGTTTTTCTTTGTCTCAGTAAGAAGAATTACTAGTTTAAAACATGTTTGCACGGTAAAAAAGAGTTTTTGCAAAGGAGTTTTCCTCTTTAGTGTCTTGCAGTGAAAGAGGAAGCACAATAGAAGTGGAATGTGCTCACATTGAGCCTGGGCTGCTCATATATTGGGCTCTCCGTCATACACACACATTTCTTTTGTTAACAGCGGCTGTAAAGTCAACCCGCCTGAACCGCGCTGATCCAAACCAAACAGCTCCCGATGAGTCCTGCTGACTCGACAGACGACACACTGAAGTCAGTCTCCCGTGTGTGTGATGATACGCTAGATATTATTGTTATTAAAGTCAACGTGAAACCATGACTTGGTTTTGTCATGAAGAGTTGGTTGGATGATGAAAACTTGAGTTAATATTATTTTTGAAAGAATGAAACAACGTCCTACATGATGTCAGATGAAAACGATCATGATTTCCTTTTGACTTCAGCTTATACACTACTATTTAAAATTATAAAACGTCTCATCATTGCATTTATTTGATCAAAAGTACATTAAAAACAGTGACATATTTTTACAATGTAGATCAGCTCTGTGTGAATATACAGTAAAGTGTGATTTATTCCCATCATTCCTCCAGTCTTCAGTGTCACATGATCCTTCAGAAATCACTCTCATATGAGGATCTGATGATCAACACACATTTATAATTATTAGCAATGTTGAAAATTATTTGATTCAGTGATGAATAGAATGTTCAAAATAACATTTATCTAAAATAGAATCTTTTGTAACATTCAAATATTTTGTAACAGTTTCCTTGATGAATGAAAATATTAAAGTGGTGTGTGTTTGCATCAGACATACGTATGTTATCAGACATACGTTTGCAGTTGTTATAACATTTGAGGCATGCATTTCATTCTCAAGCAATGTGTGTGTGACGGTGTCTGTCCTTGTTGTCCGTGATTGGGCGTGTCTCGGGTCTGGCGTGTGTTTTATCGGGGTGTGGTCGGTCTGGTGCCTGTTGTACTTCCTCTCGCTATGATTAGACACCATCTGGTGGGTGGCATGGCACCGTGCCCGTGTCCTGCCCATGATACTGTATTTCTTGTAGTATTTTAAAGGCTTGTCATTGCGGAAACTCCCCCTTTTCCCCCGCTGTGAGTAATTATCTCTGAGAGAGGGGCACATTAGCGCTCGCGGGGGGCGAGTGTCTGTCGTTCACGTCTCTCAAATCTTCTTTCAAGGTCAGTGTTTGTCCAGGGATCATCCCTACAGCACACACACATACACACACACACACACACACACACACACACACACACACACACACACACACACACACACACACACACACACACACTTTCCTTGCTTCTCCTTCCTGTCTTCCTGTCTTCCTGTAAAAGCACAGAGATGCTTCATGTCACTGACTGGATAGTAACATTAAAATGACATCAGAAGCTTTATTTTTAAGGCTTTTAATTTATGCAAACATGTTGTAATTTATTTGATGGTTCTTAGCAATACTTCTTTCATCTTTTAGATGTACAGTTTTTGTAGTAAAATAGATGGATGGATGGATGGATGTATGACGGATGCATGGATGGATGGATGGAGGGATGGATGGACAGACAGTTGTTTCTGTGTAAAAATGAGTGTTTCTGAGATTTCATCAGTGAATGCAGCGCTGCTCTTCTTCACTGTCCCCTCGTCCTCCATCTGCTCTGTCCTTCCATTGCTCTCCTGTGTTGAGTCCTCTCAGTGACACACGTGTTCATCTCTGCTGTCCTTCACATCGCCTCACACTGCTGGAAGGGCCGACTGAATCCCGGAGCGTCACCTGTGCGTCACGGACAGAGAGATGCAGAAAGGATTTTCTGTCCTGGCATTTTGGTGCCTACAAAACCCCTCCGAATGATTTGGGTCTTATATTTCTGTTTTAGCAGCGGATTCACTGAAGGAAATATGCAAATGAAGTGATGGTGCAAACAAACCTGAGCTGAGTCATCATTTCCTTACCCTCTTATCATTCCAAACCGGTAAAACTTAACAAATAAACATTTACACGTCGTTCATCTAACTTTTTTTTTAAACGTTACAGTTTCAAATGTAACGCTCAGAGAACATTCAAGAGTAACGCTCAGAGAACACTCAAGAGTAACGCTCAGAGAACATTCGAGAGTAACGCTCAGAGAACATTCAAGAGTAACGCTCAGAGAACACTCAAGAGTAACGCTCAGAGAACACTCAAGAGTAACGCTCAGAGAACATTCAAGAGTAACGCTCAGAGAACATTCAAAAGTAACGCCAGAGAACGCTCAAGAGTAACGCTCAGAGAACACTCAAGAGTAACGCTCAGAGAACATTCGAGAGTAACGCTCAGAGAACATTCAAGAGTAACGCTCAGAGAACACTCAAGAGTAACGCTCAGAGAACACTCAAGAGTAACGCGCTCAGAGAACACTCAAGAGTAACGCTCAGAGAACATTCAAGAGTAACGCTCAGAGAACATTCAAGAGTAACGCTCAGAGAACACTCAAGAGTAACGCTCAGAGAACATTCAAGAGTAACGCTCAGAGAACATTCAAGAGTAACGCTCAGAGAACATTCAAGAGTAACGCTCAGAGAACACTCAAGAGTAACGCTCAGAGAACACTCAAGAGTAACGCTCAGAGAACATTCAAGAGTAACGCTCAGAGAATATTCAAGAGTAACGCCAGAGAACATTCAAGAGTAACGCCAGAGAACATTCGAGAGTAACGCTCAGAGAATATTCAAGAGTAACGCTGGAGAACACTCAAGAGTAACGCTCAGAGAACATTCAAGAGTAACGCTAGAGAACATTCAAGAGTAACGCTCAGAGAACATTCGAGAGTAACGCTCAGAGAACATTCAAGAGTAACGCTCAGAGAACACTCAAGAGTAACGCTCAGAGAACACTCAAGAGTAACGCTCAGAGAACACTCAAGAGTAACGCTCAGAGAACACTCAAGAGTAACCAGAGAACACTCAAGAGTAACGCTCAGAGAACACTCAAGAGTAACGCTCAGAGAACATTCAAGAGTAACGCTCAGAGAACACTCAAGAGTAACGCTCAGAGAACACTCAAGAGTAACGCTCAGAGAACACTCAAGAGTAACGCTCAGAGAACACTCAAGAGTAACGCTCAGAGAACACTCAAGAGTAACGCTCAGAGAACACTCAAGAGTAACGCTCAGAGAACACTCAAGAGTAACGCTCAGAGAACACTCAAGAGTAACGCTCAGAGAACACTCAAGAGTAACGCTCAGAGAACACTCAAGAGTAACGCTCAGAGAACACTCAAGAGTAACGCTCAGAGAACACTCAAGGGTAACGCCAGAGAACACTCAAGAGTAACGCTCAGAGAACACTCAAGGGTAACGCTCAGAGAACACTCAAGAGTAACGCTCAGAGAACACTCAAGAGTAACGCTCAGAGAACACTCAAGAGTAACGCTCAGAGAACACTCAAGGGTAACGCTCAGAGAACACTCAAGAGTAACGCTCAGAGAACACTCAAGAGTAACGCTCAGAGAACACTCAAGAGTAACGCTCAGAGAACACTCAAGAGTAACGCTCAGAGAACACTCAAGAGTAACGCTCAGAGAACACTCAAGAGTAACGCTCAGAGAACACTCAAGAGTAACGCTCAGAGAACACTCAAGAATAACGCTCAGAGAACACTCAAGAGTAACGCTCAGAGAACACTCAAGAGTAACGCTCAGAGAACATTCAAGAGTAACGCTCAGAGAACATTCAAGAGTAACTCTCGGAGAACACTCAAGAGTAACGCTCAGAGAACATTCAAGAGTAACGCTCAGAGAACACTCGAGTAACGCTCAGAGAACATTCAAGAGTAACGCTCAGAGAACATTCAAGAGTAACTCTCGGAGAACACTCAAGAGTAACGCTCAGAGAACACTCGAGTAACGCTCAGAGAACACTCGAGTAACGCTCAGAGAACATTCGAGAGTAACGCTCAGAGAACATTCAAGACTAACGCTCAGAGAACACTCAAGAGTAACGCTCAGAGAACACTCAAGAGTAACGCTCAGAGAACACTCAAGAGTAACGCTCAGAGAACATTCAAGAGTAACGCTCAGAGAACACTCAAGAGTAACGCTCAGAGAACACTCAAGAGTAACGCTCAGAGAACACTCAAGAGTAACGCTCAGAGAACATTCAAGAGTAACTCTCGGAGAACACTCAAGAGTAACGCTCAGAGAACATTCAAGAGTAACGCTCAGAGAACACTCGAGTAACGCTCAGAGAACACTCAAGAGTAACGCTCAGAGAACATTCAAGAGTAACGCTCAGAGAACATTCAAGAGTAACGCTCAGAGAACATTCAAGAGTAACGCTCAGAGAACACTCGAGTAACGCTCAGAGAACACTCAAGAGTAACGCTCAGAGAACACTCAAGAGTAACGCTCAGAGAACATTCAAGAGTAACGCTCAGAGAACACTCAAGAGTAACGCTAAGAGAACATTCAAGAGTAACGCCAGAGAACGCTCAAGAGTAACGCTCAGAGAACATTCAAGAGTAACGCCAGAGAACACTCAAGAGTAACGCTCAGAGAACACTCAAGAGTAACGCTCAGAGAACACTCAAGAGTAACGCTCAGAGAACATTCAAGAGTAACGCTCAGAGAACACTCAAGAGTAACGCTCAGAGAACACTCAAGAGTAACGCTCAAGAGTAACGCTCAAGAGTAACGCTCAAGAGTAACGCTCAAGAGTAACGCTAAGAGTAGCTCAGAGAACACTCAAGAGTAACGCTCAGAGAACACTCAAGAGTAACGCTCAGAGAACATTCAAGAGTAACGCTCAGAGAACATTCAAGAGTAACGCTCAGAGAACACTCAAGAGTAACGCCAGAGAACACTCAAGGGTAACGCCAGAGAATATCAAGAGTAACGCCAGAGAGACACTCAAGAGTAACGCCAAGAGTAAGCTCAAGAGTAACGCTCAGAGAACACTCAAGAGTAACGCTCAAGAGTAACGCTCAGAGAACACTCAAGGGTAACGCTCAGAGAACATTCAAGAGTAACGCTCAGAGAACACTCAAGAGTAACGCTCAAGAGTAACGCTCAAGAGTAACGCTCAGAGAACACTCAAGAGTAACGCTCAGAGAACACTCAAGAGTAACGCTCAGAGAAACACTCAAGAGTAACGCTCAAGAGTAACACTCAGAGAACATTCAAGAGTAACGCTCAGAGAACATTCTAAAGTAACGCTCAGAGAACATTCAAGAGTAACGCTCAGAGAACACTCAAGAGTAACGCTCAGAGAACATTCAAGAGTAACGCTCAGAGAACACTCAAGAGTAACGCTCAGAGAACATTCAAGAGTAACGCTCAGAGAACACTCAAGAGTAACGCTCAGAGAACATTCGAGAGTAACGCTCAGAGAATATTCAAGAGTAACGCTCAGAGAACACTCAAGAGTAACGCTCAGAGAACATTCAAGAGTAACGCTCAGAGAACACTCAAGAGTAACGCTCAGAGAACATTCAAGAGTAAGTTAACGCTCAGAGAACGCTCAAGAGTAACACTCAGAGAACGCTCAAGAGTAACACTCAGAGAACATTCAAGAGTAACGCTCAGAGAACATTCAAGAGTAACGCTCAGAGAACATTCAAGAGTAACGCCAGAGAACGCTCAAGAGTAACGCTCAGAGAACACTCAAGAGTAACGCTCAGAGAACATTCAAGAGTAACGCTCAGAGAACGCTCAAGAGTAACGCCAGAGAACGCTCAAGAGTAACGCTCAGAGAACATTCGAGAGTAACGCTCAGAGAACATTCAAGAGTAACGCTCAGAGAACATTCAAGAGTAACGCTCAGAGAACGCTCAAGAGTAACGCTCAGAGAACATTCAAGAGTAACGCTCAGAGAACGCTCAAGAGTAACGCTCAGAGAACATTCAAGAGTAACGCCAGAGAACATTCAAGAGTAACGCCAGAGAACGCTCAAGAGTAACGCTCAGAGAACGCCAAGAGTAACGCTCAGAGAACATTCAAGAGTAACGCTCAGAGAACACTCAAGAGTAACGCTCAGAGAACACTCAAGAGTAACGCTCAGAGAACATTCAAGAGTAACGCTCAGAGAACACTCAAGAGTAACGCTCAGAGAACGCCAAGAGTAACGCCAGAGAACATTCAAGAGTAACGCCAGAGAACGCTCAAGAGTAACGCTCAGAGAACGCTCAAGAGTAACGCCAGAGAACGCCAAGAGTAACGCCAGAGAACGCCAAGAGTAACGCCAGAGAACACTCAAGAGTAACGCTCAGAGAACATTCAAAAGTAACGCCAGAGAACGCTCAAGAGTAACGCTCAGAGAACATTCAAGAGTAACGCTCAGAGAACACTCAAGAGTAACGCTCAGAGAACACTCAAAAATAATATTCCCATGACTTTATATGTTGCCAGTTGCATAATGCACATGATTTGTAAATGAAAATGCCTGATTTTGTCTGGGTGCGAGTCGGCGTGTTGCTGGCGTGTTGCTGGCGTGTTTCTGGTGTGTTGCTGTCAGTCAGTGATGCAGTCTAATGCAGGAAGTGTTTCTGCACATCACTAGAGTAAAAGGTGAGAGGTCGCAGCGAGCCCAACGAGCCGAGGCGTGTGTAATTACCCGCCGTGCGCTGGTGTAATTGTAACCGGAGTCCGCCTCAGTACAGGAGGAGTCCTGCTTTTAACCTGATGAAGCTCCTCACACACACACACACACACACACACACTCTGATTAATGTAGGTGTGCATCACAGTATGTCATAGGGTCAAAGGTCACGCGGAGTGTAGGTTAATGGATCAGGGCTTTAATAACCAGGACTGAGCGCTCTTATAAACGTTCACTCTGGAGAATTATCTGGAGCTGTTTTTTTTGTTTTTAACCAAAGTCACACTGCAAATGCAAAACCCTGCAAATCTGCCATTTTATCCGGGCAGAATATTAAAACGACCTTTTGTTTTTATGTTTAGTTGCACCACACATAATCGAATCATCTAACTCAGTTCCTCGTAAGCATCTGTGCGTCATAGGTTATGGATTATGTTTTGAACATGGCTCATTAATACCTTCATTTTCATCAGGAAAAGGTCACGAGTATGTTTTCCTCTGCACACTGCAGACGAGTTATTTCAGCGAATCACATGAAGCTGACCTGAAGCGTACAGTGAACTATTAGCCTGCGTTATTGTAGTCGCATCTGCACTAAAGAGGAGCTTTATTTGTCTTCAATAGTTGATTGTTTCTGTGTGATGTGACATTTAGATTCCCAGTGATGAGCAGAATAATCTTCAGAATGAATCAGAGCGACGCTTGAAGCCTGGATGCCCAGGATAGATTGCCGTCTTATGATTCTGCACGAGATTCTAAAACAAGATAATAAGTGCCGTAAATTAAAGCAAGGTCAACTCGAATATGTGCATGAAAATGAGTTTTTATGCATTCGTTTTTCATCACACAGAACGTTATTTTATAGCACAGATGTTGCACAGAAGACACTGTTCTGTTCTGAGTGCCGTTTCCTTTGGGTAACTCTGCTTTTGGCCTAAAATCCCTTTGGAGAAATAAAAACACACTGTGGAGATGTGGAGAGCGGCTGGATGAGAAATGTTCGGGAAACCTTCAGTTTAGCGTTCAACTCTCACTGTTAGTTAGTTGCTTGTTATCATGCATATTACTAGGATATTGTCTGTTTAATAGCACTTATAAAGCACATATTAATGCATGATCATATTCCACATCCCTAATGCATTGACTAAACAACTAATTAACTATTAATAAGCAGTAATTAGGAGTTTATAGTTAATAGTGAGACCCTAATCTGAAGTGTTCATATTGAGACTTTGGTATGTTCATGGATCTCCGTTTGCATGCACACAAATGATCCGTTTATAATCAGATGATGGCTCGACCGGATGGAAAAGCCTTCTTGTTAACTCCTTTCGATTGGATTGAAAGGGATATGATCCTGAAATAATACAAAATAAACGCTTGAATCAGATGTCATGTTTATTTATATCTCATGTTTCATGAACTGGTCAGTGGATAAGACGATATTTGCTAAAAAGCTCCTCTGGTATAAATGTCAGATTTCTTATTACATATTTATCAAAAATGACAACTATGCTTACAGTATGGCAAGCCGTTTTGACTTTTATTCATGGCCAGGATATGAATTCTTGATATCATCAATTCAGTTTTCACTAGTTTAAATGCTAATTCTTGATATCAATAATGCCGTCATCACTCGCAGAGATATCATTTCTAGTAAAAACTATAATTCTTGATATCTGTAATTGTATTTTCACCATCGGCTGCCATTCAAATTCATTATTGATATCAAGAATTGATTTCTTGTTGAAATCCCAATTTTACAATTCTCACATCATTTTTCATATCAATAATACTAGTAAAATTAGCAGATTTCTGTTCTTGGCATCAATTGAAAATCTTTATTTTTGATATCAATTATTACTAATATGAATTCATGATATGAAGAACTCAATTGTCATGTAATGACAAATGTATGTCTGTAAATGTATTTCAACATGTTACATGCCATTTCTGATTTCTGAAAAAATGTATTTCTGATGTCAATAATTAGGAGAGTAATTTTTACTGTAGACATTTTTACTAGCAGCAATTCAGTTCATACACTCTCAGAAAAAAAGGTAAAAAAAGCTGCAGTGTTGCCAAATTGGGCTGTGTTTAAGTTGTTGCCGCGGGTACATCTTATTTCTCGCGGGTTGATTTCCACCCCCATAAGTGCGATGTCAGGGCTCCAACACACCCCAGATGTACCAATGCAGTGGAGAAAATCACATTGGCCTATTTTTGAGCCACTTTCGAATGGCCTTTGGGCTACTTTTGTTGCACAGACCTGGCAACCCTGCTGGGGTGGTACCTTTCTAAAAGATACAACTTTGTACCTAAAGAGTGCATATTAGTGTCTCAGAGGTAAATATTGCAAACTGTCCTCCAAAAAAAAACAGACTCTATAGGTCGTTTTTCAAGCACCTTATTACGACCTTTATTCCCGTTTTAACGTCATGCGCCCTCTAGCGGGTGTAAAAATAATGACAGTCGTGTTACGTCTGACGTCATGAAATGATTTATGAATGTCGTTAACTATTAAAATGCATGTTCGTTTTAATGCAATGTGTGGACTTTTTACCACCATTTGTCATATTTCCATTTAGCAAAAATATTTATGTTTTATTTACAGCTACACACACCCCATCCCTAAACCTACCCAGTGATTTATAATGCATACACACTTCATGAGCACATGCGTTCCCTGGGATCAAACTCACGATTGCATGATCACATGTTGTTGTATCGCAATGCTTTACCAATTGAGCAATGCAAAACCTGAAATATTACGCAGATAAAAGGGAAAAATGCTTTAAAATGAAAGTGTCCTGTTGTCAATAGGAGCACAACTTTAGAGAACGCTCCTATGGGTCGTATGAAGTGACAAACGACCTGTATAGGTGTATTGGTTGGAGGACATGATGAAATATTGGTACTCAAAGTGTACATATCAGAACCGTTTTGAAGTGTACTGTCTCAGTGACAGCTTTTGAGAGTGTGTATCAAGAACAGACATTTGCACTAGTAACCACATAACTATTGATATCAGAAATAATGACTTATACTAGTGAGAACTGTATTTCTGAAATCTGAAACTGGGATTTCAACAAGAATTCAATTCTTGATATCAAGAATTCGTATTTGTGCGAGTGATGATGTCATCATGGATATTAAGAATGAACATTTTAACTAGTGAAAATTAATGACAATAATTCACATCCTGGGAATGAATAAAAGTCAAAAACGTCCAAACATTAGGGCAGTGTCTCTCCGGAAGTGTTGGGTAAGTTAAATAGTGTGATTAGATCACTGTATGAATTACTCTCGAAATCCTAGATCAACCTCGACTAGCTGAGTAATTCAAGGATCGCCATCAAACGGCTCTTTTAATTCATTCAATTACATAATAATATAAATATACATCAATTATTCTTATTAACTGACCAAAGCGTATCCAAAGTATAGTGAGAATGACACATAAAAACATGCATTTTAAAGTTAGACTAAGCTAATTACACTATTGTATTATATGTACATTCACCTAAAGGATTATTAGGAGCACACACTAATACTGTGTTTGAGCCCCTTTCGCCTTCAGAACTGCCTTAATTCTACATGGCATTGATTCAACAAGGTGCTGAAAGCATTTTTTAGAAATGTTGGCCCATATTGATAGGATAGCATCTTGCAGTTGATGGAGATTTGTGGGATGCACATCCAGGGCACGAAGCTCTGCTCCACCACATCCCAAAGATGCTCTATTGGGTTGAGATCTGGTGACTGTGGGGGCCATTTTAGTTCAGTGAACTCATTGTCATGTTCAAGAAACCAGTTTGAAATGATTGGAGCTTTGTGACATGGTGCATTATCCTGCTGGAAGTAGCCATCAGAGGATGGGAACATGGTGGTCATAAAGGGATGGACATGGTCAGAAACAATGCTCAGGTAGGCCGTGGCATTTAAACCATGCCCGATTGGCACTAAGGGGCCTAAAGTGTGCCAAGAAAACACCCCCCACACCATTACACCACCACCACCAGCCTGCACAGTGAAAACATCC
This sequence comes from Gobiocypris rarus, assembly GCA_023029165.1. Taxonomy (NCBI): domain Eukaryota; kingdom Metazoa; phylum Chordata; class Actinopteri; order Cypriniformes; family Gobionidae; genus Gobiocypris; species Gobiocypris rarus. The sequence continues at coordinate 1,701,165 of CM040928.1, forward strand.
CCACACCATTACACCACCACCACCAGCCTGCACAGTGAAAACATCCCCACACCATTACACCACCACCACCAGCCTGCACAGTGAAAACATCCCCACACCATTACACCACCACCACCAGCCTGCACAGTGGGAACAAGGCATGATGGATCCATGTTCTCATTCTGTTTACGCCAAATTCTGACTCTACCATCTGAATGTCTCAACAGAAATCGAGACTCATCAGACCAGGCAACATTTTTCCAGTCTTCAACTGTCCAATTTTGGTGAGCTTGTGCAAATTGTATCCTCTTTTTCCTATTTGTAGTGGAGATGAGTGGTACCCGGTGGGGTCTTCTGCTGTTGTAGCCCATCCGCCTCAAGGTTGTGTGTGTTGTGGCTTCACAAATGCTTTGCTGCATACCTCGGTTGTAACGAGTGGTTATTTCAGTCAAAGTTGCTCTTCTATCAGCTTGAATCAGTCGGCCCATTCTCCTCTGACCTCTAGCATCAACAAGGCATTTTCTCCCACAGGACTGCCGCATACTGGATGTTTTTCCCTTTTCACACCATTCTTTGTAAACCCTAGAAATGGTTGTGTGTGAAAATCCCAGTAACTGAGCAGATTGTGAAATACTCAGACCGGCCCGTCTGGCACCAACAACCATGCCACGCTCAAAATGTCTTAAATCCCCTTTCTTTCCCATTCTGACATTCAGTTTGGAGTTCAGGAGATTGTCTTGACCAGGATCACACCCCTAAATGCACTGAAGCAACTGCCATGTGATTGGTTGATTAGATAATTGCATTAATGAGAAATTGAACAGGTGTTCCTAATAATCCTTTAGGTGAGTGTATACTTCTTCTACAGTCTAAACACAGTGTTTAGTTTAAGTAACTGTAATTAAATTACAGAAAAATTACAACACTGATCGCTGGTTTGTTTTATTCACAGTACACACACTCTAAAATCTACAGGGTTGTTTAACCCAAATTTGGGTCAAATATGGACAAACACAAACATTGGCTTACATTTTGTAAATTACATTTTTAACCCAACGGTTGGGTTTGTCCATATTTGACCCAAGTTTGGTATTTTTTAAATGTGCGTAAACAAATATGTGAATCGGATCATATTTAGGTTTATATAAATTGATCTTTCATAATCTGAAATCAGATGTTATTTTTCTCTCCTATGTTCATTAGCAGCTGTAATCTGGTTTAGCCAATCAGCAGAGCAGCATTTCTCCAGATGTCCAATCTCAGGTCATGAGTCTTAATCTCCCGCTAATGAGTCACGAGGTGGTTTCCGACACGCTTTCATGGGAAACGCTCTCCTGGAATCCGGGAGAGCTTTCTTTGGCGCTGTTTGCTTTTGGGGAATCTATCATTTGCGGGGAGCGCACGTCTGCCACTGGTGTCATTCCGGAGCGGAATATCCCGGTCTCTACGAGCCACAGACGGATTGAAGTGCTAGTCGGGCTTTAGGGGAAGATTATTGTGCTTGGCTGAGGAAAGCTGCATTTAAGTGATGGATTTAGCACACTTTGACAAGGTGCAGTTGTCACGTAGCACAATAATTAATTCAGGGCAGTTTTCCCGATTTTGAAGCATTTACTGTTGCGAGAATCGGAATATGTGCAATTTGCAGGAAAATTGGGCCATTTTATATCTGCAATTATTGAGATGGAGGGATGTGAGCGGGGGCCGATGCTTTCAAGCTTCAGGGCTGCATCTGCAATTTCTTTGAAGGCAGTTAAAGGTCCGAAGTAATCGATGGTGCAAACATGCTTTAGAGACCGGACACGGGAGTGGGAAATGGAAAAACAAAAGGAAAAACACGGAAAAGCTCCATGTGAAGTGCAGCAGTGTCATTAATAACATTACGAGCGGATGCTTTTGTCCCGCTGTGCTCTGTTTGCTGTTATTAAGTGCCGTATATTATGCCGGATCCCATTTCGTTTCAGATTTTACTGCTCAGGGCGAAATGATTATTATAAAACAAATATAACTCGTGCTCTGTGGCTCAAGCTTGTGCGAAACACACAAATAAAACAACTTTATACAGTAGAAACTTTTATTGCAATGGCAAACACAATAACAGACTTTATTTCTTATCTGCGTTCTTCAGCGAGACTTGTAAAACCCGGCTCGGTTTTCATGATTGTGCTCTTTTTCTCCGAGGACTCGTATATTAGGAGAGAGGCACTTTCCTGATGGCGGAAAGCGGAGCGAGGGTCGGATCTTAATCCGATGGCATCTGGAGAAACGCTGAGCCCATGCACGGCTTCTGACACGGAGGTTGCGTCCCTTATGTAAACGGAACAAATTCCTCCTCGCGCTAATGGCGTATCGCATTAATGCCCGTGGAGAAGGCCTGGACACAGGTCAGGATAAAGGGCCACTGGAGGCCGAGGCTTATCTCACGTCCGTTAGGAAATGGGAATAAACACTGTTGTTCTTGGTGATTTTGTCTCAACAGTAGCTCTTTTTATGAGCGTGCATAAAGTGCAATATTCATCAAGGTTTGAGTGATGTGGGAAAACACTTCATCTCCAGCACAGCGATTAACAAAGTCTCTGACCTTTATTCAGTGGGATATTTCTGAGCCTCGTTTAGATGTGTAGAATATCAAAGCAAACAACAGTTCTGCCACTGAGAACTCAAAATAATATTTTTTTCTTGTACTCCCTGTTTTTGTCTTAAAACGTGTTTTCTATGGTCAAAAGAGTATTTGTGACACATACTAGAAGTTTATAACCTGACACGCCAGAACTCAAACCATCTTTACTCAGCTGCTTAGTTGAAATATGTATTCATGAGACTCGAGAATTGCGAGAATATTTTATTTTATTTTATTTTATGTTAATGTTTTTGCATGCAAAGACACATTTTTTTGCTCAAACCATCTTTATTTAACTGCTTTAGTATTGCATTTATTTAAGTGTTTAATTTAATTTATTTAACTTAAGTAACCTATTTTATTTATTTAACTTAAATTAACTTTTATTTCATTTCATGTTATTAATTAATTTAATTTAAATTAACTTAACTATTTTATTTTATTAATTAATTTAATTTAACTTTTTATTTAATTTAATTTTTATTCTATTTTAAATGTTTTATTTTATTTAAATTAACTAAACTTTTTAATTTTATTTAGTTTAACTTAACTCAATTTAATTTAATTTAAAAAATTTATTTTATTAACTTAACTTAACTCAATGTAATTTAACTTTATTAATTTATTTAATTTAACTACTCAATTTAACTCAACTTAACTTTTTTGTTTTATTTATTTATTTAATTTAAGTTAACTTAACTTAACTCAATTTAATTTAACTTAACTTAAATTAACTCAATTTAAGTTAACTTAACTTAACTCAATTTAATTTAATTTGATTTAATTTAATTATCTTTTTTATTTTATTAATTTAATTTAACTTCACTCAATTTAATTTAACTTAACTTTTTTATTTTATTAATTTATTTAATTTAACTTAACTTAACTTAACTCAATATAATTTAACTTAACTTAATTCAATTTAATTTAATTTAATTATCTTTTTTATTTTATTAATTTAATTGAACTTTACTCAATTTAATTTAATTTAACTTAACTTTTTTATTTTATTAATTATTTAATTTAAGTTAACTTAACTTAACTCAATTTCATTTCATTTCATATCATGTATTATTTTTGATGATTTTATTGAGGGTTAGCAGCCCAACAGTAGAGCACTGGAGATGATAACCCTTTTATGTTAGTACAGCGCAGCTTCTCCTAGTTTCTTTCTTCTGAACGTTGGTGTAATGGTTTTTGCTCCGCTGTCGTTCTGGATGTCCATGAATCTCTGAAATGTGACGTTTACAGTCACAGACTAAAGGAACAGAAGCGCTCAGATTTCCCAGCTCAGCGTCGCTCCCCGCAGGGTTCTGTCTCCGTGAAGTATTTCAAAGCCTCTGTTCTTCAGCGGGACGGCCTGTCTATCTCACGAGCTCTGTGAAACCCAGCGCACCAGCTGAGAGACCCCCACGATTCCCCGCTTCAGCCCACGAACGGGCCCAAAGAATGGGCTTCAAAGTGGCCAGTGGTCCGTTTGAGGGGGACACCAGGCCAGCAGCTCACAGTGGAATCTTCTTTTAAGGGGATGAAGCAGATCTGTTGTGCGAATAACAAAGCGAGATAATTAAACCCTCTTTGTGCTCCGGCGGCCTCCAGTGAGTCTCTCTGGACATGCTGGATTCGGATGTCTGATCAGACAGACGAGCCGTTTGAGCGTTGATCTTTAGGTTTTTTTTAACTTTTATAGACTGAATATTGAAAAGAGCTCACTCAGAAATGCACCACGTAAAGCAAGTTAAACCCTCATGTTGTGTTCGGGTCGTTTTGACCCATGCCGAGAGGATTTTCTTTTTCTGGAAAATGCTGGTTAACGTTATTGCATTGGACTAAAAATCTTACTGACTTTGCTCACACAGGGTATAACAACGAACCCCCATTCCACACACACACACACACACACACACACACACTCCCACTTTTTTGTGCTTTTTGTAGGGTTTTTTATTCCCCAACTTGTTGCACTCACTGGTCAAAAATGACCACCCTATACAAAACTGCTTATAAATCGCTTTTAATTTATTTTATTATTTTATTTTGCCATGTTTTAATTTAATTTAGTTGTAATTAAATGTAATTAATAAATATATATATTTTAATTAATTCTTTTATTTTACTCTCCCAGAAAAAGATAATTTTTGTGCTTTTTTTGAAAAGCAGTTTTTTTTTTCAACTTGCTTACCAGCCTACAAAAATTGCTTTTAAATCTTTCATTATGCTATGTTATTTTATTATTATTAATTGTATTTAGTTTTTTGTGTTTTATTACTTATTTTACTATATTTTATATTTCATTTTATGTAATGTAGGCCTCATTAATTTGACCTTAATCAGGAAAGAGTTCACTCAAGCTTACTGAGTTGCATCAGATCCAAAAAGAAAAATATCAAAAATATCAAAAAAAAAATTAGCATCCAGTATTTGGTGATATTATAGCATAATGAGACATTTACAAGCGATGGCGAGAACACCAAACGAGGTAGCGGATGTTTCTTGTGGGCTTTTCTTTGGTTTATTTGTTTGAATAAGTCTTTGGCCTGTCAGCATCACAGCGGTTTAATTAGATGGCTGTGGATTTTGTAGAAGGCTTGTAGATTGATGTGGATTTTACAGTCATAAATCATACAGAGTCGCTGTCGAATAAATTAATGACAACTTGGCTATAGACACCAGGCTTTGCCCAAAATCTGCTCCGTTTACAAAGAAAAGCTCAGTTTTGGAAACACATTAATTAGCCTTTGCACAATTGAGTGACAGTTACCCAGAAGACACTGCTCTCCTTCGCTTCATAATTGATTTGGTGGCCATGCCAGAGCTGCTTTTCATCAGAGCCCTCAGTCACGGCCACATTTATTCTTCTGAGCTGAAAGCGACAATGTGCGCTAATTGTTTGATGTTAACTACGCGCCATCAGTCAGGGCTAATTATGGCGCGGTCATAGCGCGGATACTCCTGCGTCCAATAAACTCCAACAACATTATTTGGGAAACGGGAGGAAAAAAATCAGCCAGGCTCACAGACAGTCCCGCTGCTACGGCAGTAATTCAATTATCACCTGTCTCCGGTAATGGCTAGTTAACACAAATATTACTCTTTATATTTGGCTGAATGAGATTAATGACTCGCGGTGAGCTGGTCACGGGTCCGCGGGCGCACAGAAATCTGTAAGTACCGGGAAATATATTTCCTGCAACCTCGCACACGTTTATTTTATGCATCTGCACATCTCTATGATTCCAGAAATATTGCGTTTTTTAAGCAACTATGGCACGGTTCGTCATAGCAGTGGTTAATCGCAGATTCAGCTGTTGCTGTTCACCCTTAATATTAAGATTTTAAATACAGTATTGCCAATTACCTTGTCTATTTTTGCTCCACCAATGTAAATTGTTTCAAACAAAGCCACAGTAGAGTGAGTGAATGATTCAATGACTCGTTCATAGAGAGCCGTTTGTTTTGAACGAATCAGTTGAATGTATGATTAAGTGATTCGCTCATAAAGAGTCATTTGTGGCCACCTGCAGTCCACACCACTAATTCACAGACTAAACAAATGTATTTATTTATAAATAAATTTATAATTGTTTTCTTATGACTAGGCAACTTTTTTTGGCAAGGTGAGTTTTTTATAGCCCATTAGGGTTTAAAAATAAGCAGAATGAGTGAATGATTCAATGACTCACTCTTAGAGAGCCGTTTGTATCATTCCTGAATGAATCAGTTGAATGTATGATTATGTGATTCACTCATAAAGAGTCATTTGTCGCCTCCTACAGGTTTATCAGTCAGTGAAAAAACCACACCACTAATTCACAGACAAAAATAAAATCTAGTTATTTATTTATTTTTAATCTGTTTTTATGACAAGGCAATTTTTTGCGCAAGGCAAGTTTTTTATAGCACATTTCACACACACTTGTGTGTTTGAAAAGATTTGAAAAAACAAAGGCAGAATGAGTAAATTCGGTTGAATGTATGATTAAGTGATTCATTCATAAAGAGCCATTTGTCTCCTCCTACAGATTTATTGTAATTTGCCAAAAGAATCAGTGAACAAACCACAACACTAATTCACAGACAAAACTAATATAAATGTTGTTTTTTTATTTTTATGACAAGGGAACTTTTTTATAGCACATTTCATACACACTTGTGTGTATGAAAGGATTTTGAAAAAAGCAGAATGAGTGATTCAATGACTCGTTCATAGAGAGTCATTTGTTTCATTCCTGAATGAATCAGTGTTTTGAATGAATCGGTTGAATGTATGATTCACTCGTAAAGAGTCATTTGTCACCACCTACAGGTTTATCGATGTAATCTGCCAAAAGCGTCAACACTAATTCCCAGACAAAACAAATGTTTTTTTGGCAAGGCAAGGCAAGGCAAGGCAAGTTTTTTGTAGCACTTTTCATGTATGAAAGGATTTAAAAAGAAGCAGAATGAGTGAATGATTCAATGACTTGTTCACAGAGAGCCATTTGTTTCATTCCTGAATGAATCAGTGTTTCGAATGAATCAGTTGAATGGATGATTAAGTGATTCACCCATAAAGAGTCATTTATCGATGTAATTTGCAAAAAGAGTCAGTGATAAATCCACACCACTGATTCACAGACAAAACTAATGTATTTATATTAGTGCGGTCAAAATGGATTAATCGCATACAAGTTTATGATAACATATGATAACCTATATGTGTGTATACTGTAATACTCACTCCTTCATGTATATATTTAAGTATATGTATATACTGTGTATATATAGTTACATAATTGATCTTCTTTATAAATATAACATATATAAGTATATATATTTTTTATTAAATACATACATGCATGTGTGTATATGCATAATAATTATACACAGTACAGACATATATCATATATTATGTGAACGCAAACTTTTATTTTGTATGCGATTAATCGTGATTAATCGCGATTAATCGATTGTCCAGCACTCATTTATATATTTATTTATAAATAAATGTAGTTATTTTTATGACAAGGCTACTTTTTTGGCAAAGCGAGCACATTTCATACACACCGGTGTGTTTGAAAGGATTCATAATAATCATAATATAAGAAATAAAAACACGCAGTTGAATTCTTATTGCTCTAGTTTTGGTTTATTTGTCTTCTGAAACCTCTCAGCATTGCTATTAAATATCCGTCGAGTGAAACATGTTCCCCATCACCAGCCTTCATCTTGCTCATTCGTTATATGGAGTTAAGCGGAGATCAAAGCCTGGTGTTAAACGGGCAGTTGTTCTCCGTCTGGAATCGGGAATGAAAGTTCCGTCTGAGTCTGAGGTCAAAGGTCGGGTTGTTCGTGGCAGCTGCTCTGCTCTCATTGAATATGCAGAAGGACGATCTGCACAGAGGACAGGCTCCAAATACCACCGTCTCCCCTGGCGTTACGTTAAGTTTTTAAGCTTTCAGTTTCTAATTATTCATCGCCGGTAGTTAGACGGTAATGAGAGATGTTTCTGGATGTGTGACCCATTAGTATGCATCTCTAGCACAGCTAATTGTGGGTAGAAAAGCTCATTGTTCCTCTGGCTTCCTGTACAAAGAGCATTAGCAGCAGTGTTTAGCGGCGAGGGACCCGAGACAAGCTCGCTTTTTGTCTTTGCGGACCCTAAGCGCGACCCCCCCCGATGTAAAATCAGCCCCAGCCCTCCGAACGTGACAAGGTCAAGGCCTAAACGCTGTTTTCAGCGCCCGAGAGGTTTAAAGTGATGGCGAGGCGTGGGGCGACGCTACTTGTGTGCTTGTAAAAGCAGCGTTGGTGTAACGTAACATCAGGGGACCGTAAAACTCAGAAGCCCCTTTAAAACAAATAGATGGATTAGATTTCTGTCAGCGCCAGCTTTACCAGCTCAAGCACTCAAACTCAGACAGAAGAGCTTTAGTTCACGTTTTTAGACCGGGTCTAATAAGCATGGCTGATATTGCTTCATTTGACTGACTTTATTGAGTGCAGTGTTGGTTATAGGGGTTACCTTCATTTTGAAAATCACAGAACCAGTCCCCAATGATTCATTATAAGAGTCAAAATTATACAGGATCATTAGGATATTAAGATCATGTTCCATGAAGATATTTTATACATTTCCTACCATAAATATATCAGAAATGTATTATTAGTAGTAATATGCATTGCTAGGACTTTATTTGGACAACTTTAAAAGCGATTTTCTCAATATTTCGATTTTTTTTGCACCTTCAGATTCCAGATTTTGTATCTTGGCCGAATATGATCCTATCCTGACAAACCACACATCAAAGGAAAGCTTATTTATTCACTCAATTACACAAAAAAAGAAGACCCTTATGACTGGTTTTGTGGTCCAGAGTCACATTTGTTTGATTTTATTCAAATTAATTGATTTCCAAATTATTGTTTTAGTGAATATTATGTAATATAAATATGCATTTAATCGCAGCATATGAACTGCATGTTATTTACCATCTTAAAGCGTGATATCATACATACAGACTTTAAATGAATGGCGTCAGCCATTTAAAAACAGCAGCTACGTTGATTCGTTTGATGTACATTTGCTCCCCTGTCTAATAAAGCCCATCTCTGTCAAGCCGAAGTTTGTTGCGAAGCCTCGCCATCTGGAAAACGGCACGTCGAAACTGGTCCTCTTGTCTGTTTTGTTCTAAAGTCTGTTTGCCGTGGTCCGTAATGTTTGAACGAAACTAGACGTTACGCATTCGTCCATGTCTGTTGCCATGGTTTCTACGGGATTAAAAGTGGAAACCAAGGATAACGCGGATAGGATGTCATTGACAGGCGACGCCCTCACACGCCCCGGTTCATTGTTTAAAAATGCAATTTTCTCACAATTTACAAATAGTTAGGAATATTTGGGATATTGTAAGAACTCAACTGAACAAAATATATAACACTGGCCTTTTACTGCAAAAATCTTACATATTGCACCTTTAACGTTTGTTGAAACATCTCTAAAACTGGACGTTTTGAACATTGAGAGAACATAATGTGAATGATCTTCAGCCACTTCACAGCTCTCGATGAGCGCCTCTCTCCCTCATGTGTGTTTAATCTGCTTGGAATTTATCATCCATCACTGCTAGCAGTCGTTTCTTATGAAGTGCACAACACATGATCCGCACAACATGAGTGTTTCACCCGCACATGTTTGTGTTTTATAAATCCAGGAGAGTCAGTCCTGATATACAGATTACCTTAAGAAGCAATACAAACACACTTTCTACTGGTAGTTGCACAGGACCTGTGATTTAAATCAGTGTGTGTTTGTTTGAATGAGCAGATGTAATATCACAGTTCTTGATAAGGTTTACACACACTCTTCATTCGTAGGTTCTCATGCTGAGCTGATAAACTCACATTTTGAGTCCGGCTGGAAACTGCCCATAAAGCCGGACACCTGGGAAGCGTCACCACGGGGTGATTTCACAGCGGATGTTCCGCCTACGACGAATATAAACCTTTTACGTATTGATTTCCCAATGTTTCCTTTCCACCGCTCTGCAGTTTTCAGCAAACGAGAGAAGGGGAAACAAAGATACTCCACATCAGATGGTATTGGAAAAGACAGAGCCGCAGACTGGATATCCCTTATAGCACAGACACACGGTGATATAGTCAAAGCATAACTTTATTAATAAATCTGAAGGGTGTAAGATCAAGTCAGCATGACATTCACAACCCGTTCCTTTGGTTGTAGATAAAGATTATTGGAGTATGTTTTACAAGCAAATACTATTTCAGTCTTTTGACCTTAAAATTTCACATTCAATTCAAGGATTTTATCCGTCAGAAACTGACTTTAACATCAGCAGAATGAGTGAATGATTCAATGACTCGATGACTCGACTCAATGAGCCGTTTGTTTAATCCCTGAATGAATCAGTGTTTTGAATGAATCAGTTGAATGTATGATTCACTCATAAAGAGTCATTAGTCACCACCTACAGGTTTATCGATGTAATCTGCCAAAAATGTGCTACTTTTGTTCAGTGCAGATATTCTGTTGGAAAAACTCTTGGACAGGATTTGATTTTATCCGTCAGAAACGGACTTAAAAATAAGTAGAATGAGTGAATGATTCAATGACTCGTTCATAGAGAGCCATTTGTTTCATTCCTGAATGAATCAGTGTTTTGAATGAATCGGTTGAATGTATGATTCACTCATAAAGAGTCATTTGTAGCCACCTACACATTTATCGATGTAATCTGCCAAAAGAGTCACCACTAATTCACAGACAAAACAAATGTATTTATTTATTTATTAAAAAAAAAAAATGTTTCTTTCTTTTTATGACAAGGGAACTGTTTTGGCAAGGCGTGTTTATAGCACATGTCATGAATGAAAGGATTATAAAATAAGCAGAATGAGTGAATGATTCAGTGACTCGTTCACAGAGAGCCGTTTGTTTAATTCATGAATGAATCAGTGTTTTGAACAAATCAGTTGAATGTATGATTAAGTGATTCACTCTGAAAGAGTCATTTGTCACCACCTGCAGGTATAACTTTAATAAATCTGAAGTCAGCATGAAATTCACAAACCGTTTTTTCACATTCAATTCAATGCGTTGCTTTTTCTTTGTAATGAATATTTACAGGCAATTTCTGAGTGAGAGTAAATCCAACACCAGTTTTGTTCAGTGCACATATTCGGGAAAAACTCCAGGAAAGCTCAGTCAGAAACGGACTTGTGTTGTGATGCCAGCTGAAGATGAAAGTGGTCATAATTTGGATGAAGGCAGACATTTTTTTGTACAAATGTGCACTAATGAATCGTTCCCGATGAGACCAGCGTCACGAAGCCCATGGAGAAAGTAAACAAGGTCAGTTCTGATTTCATGTTGACTTTGGGGAATCAATGCTGCATCCCTTCCAGAACCACAGAAATGCATTTTATATCTTAATTCATCCTCCAGTTTATTTGGTTCAGTGTGTGGCTGTTTCTGCTCAGTCATTGTGTGTTTCAGACGTGAAGCGTGTTTGAGCTTTTGAAGGGCTGCGGTTTCAAGGGTCAAACGCCGTGACCTCTGCAGGTCTAACGCAGCGCTTTATGCAAATAGGTGAGGTTTGTTTGTTGCTTTGCTCTTGTTGACATGAAGTGCGACTACAGTCTTAGATTACACGTTTGTTTAAACCGAGGCTTGCATCAAATGTGCCCTATAGAAACACGAGCTCCGTCTCACAGACTTGACAAACCACACGGTTTAGATGCTCGCTCTGAAAGAGACAGACAAACGCTGGGAACGCAGCTGTGGTTTTGGGATACGTTTTCTCCTTGAGAATCGTTTAGTTTTGATTACAAATCCACCATTTGCTGACATTGGCTGTGCAGAGTTATGTGCAACATTAACAAGTTAATCATACCTTTTCCACAGTGTAAATAAGCCTCGTATATCTCGTGTCCCCCGTCCCGTCCAAGAACGCTCCTCGGGAGATTTCCTGTTTTCACAAAAAACGTATCGAATGGCTCTTGCATCACATTTGTAGATTTTAGCGCTGGTCTTTTAATGGTGATATCAGGCGTGACTGCTGTTTTCACGGCTCTCGTGGGCGCAGATCAAACCCGGCGTGTTTGTTGACGTTCAGAGCTTATGAGGCCATAAAACTCTGATTATAGTCGAGAAATGTGACACTCCAACGTTTCAGCAGAAGGCTGTTTTTCCTGCTTTTCCACCCGTCCGCAAACATTCCAGCGGATGAATCCATATAAGCCACGTCTCACGTTCAGGAGCCCTGTGATTTTCTCGGGTTCGGTCCGAGAGTTGTGCAAAATTCACCGTGTTTGTGCCAAATCAAAGCCTACTGATTCTATTGGCTGAAGGACGTTTATAGAGAGCTTTGTTCCTCTTTAGATTCAAATTCAAATGTATTTATAAATATACATACATATCTGTGTTGTTTAAATGCATACTGGTGTTTAGTAATAATGCTTGTGTTTTTAAAGAAATTAATACTTTTAATCTGTAAGGAAGGACGCATTAAACTGATCAAGAGTGATACCAAATGCTTTTATAATGTTACAAAAGATCAAAGAATCGTGATTTTTAAAAAAAATTAAAACAACCGTTTTTACTGTTATGCATATGCAAATCCTCATATTATAATAATAACGTCTGACCCGGGATCTGAGTAACACAAAAACTACCCAAACACTGGGTTGTCACGTCTGACCCGGGATCTGAGTAACACAAAAACTACCCAAACACTGGGTTGTTACGTCTGACCGGGATCTGAGTAACACAAAACTACCCAAACACTGGGTTGTTACGCCTGACCCGGGATCTGTGTAACACAAAAACTACCCAAACACTGGGTTGTTACGCCTGACCCGGATCTGAGTAACACAAAACTACCCAAACACTGGGTTGTTATGTCTGACCGAGATCTGAGTAACACAAAACTACCCAAACACTGGGTTGTTACGCCTGACCCGGGATCTGTGTTACACAAAACTACCCAAACACTGGGTTGCGACTGACCCGGGATCTGAGTAACACAAAACTACCCAAACACTGGGTTGTTACTTCTGACCCGGGATCTGTGTTACAAAAACTACCCAAACACTGGGTTGTCACGCCTGACCCGGGATCTGTGTAACACAAAAACTACTCAAACACTGGGTTGTTACGCCTGACCCGGGATCTGAGTAACACAAAACTACCCAAACACTGGGTTGTTACGCCTGACCCAGGATCTGTGTAACACAAAACTACCCAAACACTGGGTTGTTACTTCTGACCCGGGATCTGTGTTACACAAAAACTACCCAAACACTGGGTTGTTACTTCTGACCCGGGATCTGTGTAACACAAAAACTACCCAAACACTGGGTTGTCACGCCTGACCCGGGATCTGTGTAACACAAAACTACCCAAACACTGGGTTGTTACTTCTGACCCAGGATCTGAGTAACACAAAACTACCCAAACACTGGGTTGTTACGCCTGACCCAGGATCTGAGTAACACAAAACTACCCAAACACTGGGTGCCTGACCCGGGATCTGAGTAACACAAAACTACCCAAACACTGGGTTGTTACTTCTGACCCAGGATCTGAGTAACACAAAAACTACCCAAACACTGGGTTGTTACGTCTGACCCAGGATCTGAGTAACACAAAACTACCCAAACACTGGGTTGTTACGTCTGACCCGGGATCTGAGTAACACAAAAACTACCCAAACACTGGGTTGCGACTGACCCGGGAT
>CM040928.1:1720000-1732500 GCA_023029165.1 Gobiocypris rarus
GGTTCTGTTAGGAACGCCGCCAGAGCGTTGTGAGAAGGTTCTGTTAGGAACGCCGCCAGAGCGTTGTGAGAAGGTTCTGTTAGGAACGCGCCAGAGCGTTGTGAGAAGGTTCTGTTAGGAACGCGAGTCGCCAGAGAAGGTTCTGTTAGGAACGCCGCCAGAGCGTTGTGAGAAGGTTCTGTTAGGAACGCCGCCAGAGCGTTGTGAGAAGGTTCTGTTAGGCCGCCAGAGCTGCCAGAGAAGGTTCTGTTAGGAACGCCAGAGCGTTGTGAGAAGGTTCTGTTAGGAACGCCGCCAGAGCGTTGTGAGAAGGTTCTGTTAGGAACGCCGCCAGAGCGTTGTGAGAAGGTTCTGTTAGGAACGTCCAGAGCGTTGTGAGAAGGTTCTGTTAGGAACGTCGCCAGAGCGTTGTGAGAAGGTTCTGTTAGGAACGTGGCCAGAGCGCCAGAGAAGGTTCTGTTAGGAACGCGTCGCCAGAGCGTTGTGAGAAGGTTCTGTTAGGAACGCCGCCAGAGCGTTGTGAGAAGGTTCTGTTAGGAACGCCGCCAGAGCGTTGTGAGAAGGTTCTGTTAGGAACGCCGCCAGAGCGTTGTGAGAAGGTTCTGTTAGGAACATTGCCAGAGCGTTGTGAGAAGGTTCTGTTAGGAACGCCGCCAGAGCGTTGTGAGAAGGTTCTGTTAGGAACGCCGCCAGAGCGCCAGTGAGAAGGTTCTGTTAGGAACGCCGCCAGAGCGTTGTGAGAAGGTTCTGTTAGGAACGTCGCCAGAGCGTTGTGAGAAGGTTCTGTTAGGAACGTTGCCAGAGCGTTGTGAGAAGGTTCTGTTAGGAACGCCGCCAGAGCGCCAGAGAAGGTTCTGTTAGGAACGCCAGAGCGTTGTGAGAAGGTTCTGTTAGGAGCCGCCAGAGCGTTGTGAGAAGGTTCTGTTAGGAACGCCGCCAGAGCGCCAGAGAAGGTTCTGTTAGGAACGTTGCCAGAGCGTTGTGAGAAGGTTCTGTTAGGAACATTGCCAGAGCGTTGTGAGAAGGTTCTCTTAGGAACGTCGCCAGAGCGTTGTGAGAAGGTTCTGTTAGGAACGTTGCCAGAGCGTTGTGAGAAGGTTCTGTTAGGAACGTTGCCAGAGCGTTGTGAGAAGGTTCTGTTTGCTGGTGGTCTGATCCCAGGACAGTGAAAGCCAGACCACACGCGTGTGTTTGCGAAGCGTTTTCTGGCTGCTCTGCTGGATGAAGTGAAGGGCTGTTTGTGTTTCATCTGACTGTGTATATTGGCTTCTAAACACTTCTGAGTCCACTCCATCTCCTTCAGCTGATAAGAGGCGTTTGGCAGAGGACGGCTGAGGTGATCCGTCATGTCCTGGTTTCTTCTGGATGTGATTCACCTGCTGTTGTTCCTCGGCTCTGAATGAAAGCGGGGCTCTTTATGAGAAACCTAAACATGTTTCAGATTTAAACTTCATCTCCTCGCTCATATTCAAAGCATGGAGCGGTGTTTAATCCGATGAGCCGTCTGTGCTCCGCAGGCCAGAGATCACATGAGGTGTTGAAACGGGGAATATCTTCCTCGTCTCCTGCATAATCGCGGACGCCTTTGCTGGAACACGTGCTCGGCGCTGTTTGACTGACCGGACCGAAAGAAAAGCAGTGCCAAGAAGGAAAGTTCTGTCATCATTTACGGAAAGAGGCACATAGATGCATGTGCACTTTTCCATAATGTGCACTAGCTGAAAAATGACAGAAAAGCAGCATGAAAGCACAATAATAGACAGCCATATGTCTGGTGTGCTGTGTCCCAGGTCTTCTGAAATCCCACAGGAGCTCGGGCAGAAGTCATTAAACCAGCCTGAGCATCAGGACTTCAGGAGATGTGGAATGTATGGAGCGTTTATGCTGCTTTCTGGTCATTTCCCCTCATTATGGAAAAGGACACTCTGCAATACACTTTTCCTTTGGTTCTTCACAGAAGGAAGCCACGTCATGGGTTGGATTCCCAGGGAATGCATCGGATCTAATGTGGACGAGTGTAAATGATGACAGTTTGAGCTTCTGGTAATCTGTTAATATTACCCATTCTCCCCGTCCTCTGCTTCTGTCCATTCTGTTCAAATTAAAACATGAATACTAATTATTTTACCATCAAATCATGTTTTGGGACATTTTACCACAGTTTTTAGCTCGACAGAGACTTTTTGAGAGTCATTTTGTAATTTCATGTGTTTGACAGTAAATAAATAATATCGATCATAATTATAATTAATAATGGGATGAAGAAGAGCAGGTAAAAAATGCCTGGGTCTCATCTTCATTAGTATCAATAATAATAATAATAATATGATCATACAATGTTATATAATAATAATAACAACAATAATAATATAAATAATAATAATTGTTGTTAATAATAATAATAATAATAAGAACATGTCAAATGGTCTCATCCTCACTAGTAATAATAATAATAATAATAATAATAATATTTATAACATATAATGGTATATAATAGTAATAATAATAATAAATATGACAAATAATAATAATTGTTGTTAAAAATATGAAGAAGACTGGGTCAAATGGCCTTGGTCTCATCCTCACTAGTATTAATAATAATAATAATTGTAATAATATTTAATGGTATATAATAGTAATAATAATAATAAATATTATAAATAATAATAATTGTTGTTAAAAATATGAAGAAGACTGGGTCAAATGGCCTTGGTCTCATCCTCACTAGTATTAATAATAATAATAATTGTAATAATATTTAATGGTATATAATAGTAATAATAATAATAAATATTATAAATAATAATAATTGTTGTTAATAATAATAATAATAATAATAAGAACATGTCAAATGGCCTTGGTCTCATCCTCACTAGTATTAATAATAATAATAATAATTTTAATAATATATAATGGTATATAATAGTAATAATAATAAAAAATATTATAAATAATAATAATTGTTGTTAATAATAATAATAATAATAAGAACATGTCAAATGGCCTTGGTCTTATCCTCACTAGTATTAATAATAATAATAATTTTAATAATATATAATGGTATATAATAGTAATAATAATAAAAATATTATAAATAATAATAATTGTTGTTAATAATATGAAGAAGACTGGGTCAAATGGCCTTGGTCTCATCCTCACTAGTATTAATAATAATAATAATTTTAATAATATATAATGGTATATAAAAGTAATAATAATAAAAATATTATAAATAATAATAATTGTTGTTAATAATAATAATAAGAAGAAGAACATGTCAAATGGCCTTGGTCTTATCCTCACTAGTACTACTACTAATCATCAAAATAATATATATAATATATAATGTTATATAATAAAAATGGCAATAATAATAATAATATAAATAGTTGTTAATAATAATAGTAATAATAATAATAAGAAGAATGGGTCAAATGGTCTTGGTCTCATCCTCACTAGTATTAATAATAATAATAATAATAATTATTATTATTATTATATATAATGGTATATAATAGTAATAATAATAATAAATATTCTAAATAATAATAATTGCTGTTAATAATAATAATAAGAACAGGTCAAATGGCCTTGGTCTCATCCTCACTAGTATTAATAATAATAATAATAATAATAATAATGATATTATAATTAATAATAAAGTCCCTTTAACATTAACGCATGTTTTGGGGCATTTTACCGCACTCTTTTTGAGAGTATTTCTAAAATGCCACTTAAGTAATAATAATAGTAAATATTCAATATACATTCTTTGAACAGTAAAGCATGTTGCGGGGCATTTTTGAGTATCAATCTTCTTCTTATTATTATTTTTAAATGTACATTCATTCATTGAGATACACTCAATATTCCTATAACACTTGTGCACACATTGTACAGCACAGTTTGTTGCTAAACAGAGACTTGTTGTGAATATTTCCCCGATGTCATCTAATCTGAGATGTGAATATGCATCTGGCTCCGCTCTCTCGCTACGGGTCAACAGGAGCTAATGGCGCGGGTCTCGTCCGCCCTTGTTAGTAAAGCGTCCTGCTGTTTGCGAGTGTCCCTGTTAAGGTCTTAAACTGAGCTGTGGGGTCACGTCCCCCCGTGTGCACGGCAGTGGTCATTAATCTTCCTTAACGAGCCTCTGTGCTCTCGCTCTGTTTCCCCGGAGCTCTGCGGACGACCCCGGCGGAGCAGCAGAATCACTTACTGGAGCGCTTCTCCCCGCGGGTGCTGATTTATAGGGACGGATCCCGGCCCAGGCGCCATTTGCAGCGATGCAGATGAGCGAGGGGTAACGAGATGACTCAAAAGGGGAGAAGATCAATAACGCAGAGTGCTGTCCATTTGGATAATGGACAATGGGATCATAACTGGAGTTGTAGAGTTAAGTGGACAGGGCCAAAGCCCTCTTCATTATCTAATACATTCAGGGCCTTTTCAGTGTTAAGTGAATTACAATACTGCACAAAAAGGACATTTAACTAGAATAACATCTGTCCATCCCTCCCAAAGAAGAGCTCACTGGCACGGTTTAGTAAACGATCAAACTCTCACGCGCGTGTGTGTGTGTGTGTGTGTGTGTGTGTGTGTGTGTGTGTGTGTGTGTGTGTGTGTGTGTGTGTGTGATCAGACACACCCGCTGGACCAGAACACAGGAGAAAGAGCTTTTAAAATAACCTGAGAGACAGTGAAGCTTTCCCTGCAGTTCTCCACCAGGATAAAACTTTGATGGTTTAATATTCAAAAAGAAAGAAATTCAAACATCCATTTATATATATATATATTAGTATTGTAATTGTACAGTTGTACTGTAAAATTATTATTATTGTTATCTTAAATACATATTTTTTATTTCAAAATTAAATATTAAAATAGTAATGCTTATTTTGTTTAAATATTTTATAATACTTAATAATAATAATATTTGTATTAATATATTTTTTGAAAGAATAATTATATATAATATATGTAAATACCGTTTTTTTATGTTGTAGTGAAATATTAAATAGTTTTGTTTTAATTGATTTATTATAATTTTTTCATTTGACTTTTTATTGTTATACAGTAGTTGTACTGTAAAATAAAATTATTATTATTTGTAATATTATTGTTATCATCTTAAATATTTTTTTTTTATTTTGCAGTGAAATATTAAAATATTAATATACTTATGTTTTTATAATATTTAACAATAACATTTATAATAAATATAACTAATAATAATTTTATTTTTTGCTTTATTTTATTATTTATTTATTTGTATTATATTTTATTGATTTTGGTTAATTTTGCTTTATTTATTTATTATTATGTTTATATATATATTTTATTTTATTTTATTTTATTTGAACATTTCCCTTAAAGTACTGGTTTTAGTTGTTATTATCATATATAGACCTATAAACACAAACAACAAACCTGGAACTTTTTTAAAATGCATTTTAAGTTTAAATCATCATTTTTATCAGACAAATCCCACTTACATTTTCCCTCCAAATCGCGCAGCCCTATGACACAGTAAGAATACACCCAAAACACCCTAGCAACTGCATAGCAACGGACCTAAAAACACCCTAGCGCTGTGCCGGTGAGTTCTCATTCCAAACCAGGATATAGTTTTTCCACACACGTGCTTGTTTGCACATGGAAGTTTGAGAACATATTCCTGCTCCTCATTCATCAAGCTGCTCAAAGTGTTTGCATGTGTTAAAAGACTTGATAGAATCCTGGGAGCGTTCTTTGGAGTGGTGTCCGTCTGATCTCCACAGCCCTTCAGCTCTTTGAAGTCAGAAAATTTGTATGTTTGATTGACAGCTGAGTATGTTTGATTCTCTTTTCTTGGTGAAAACACACACACACACACACACACACACACACACACACACACACACACACACACACACACACACACACACACACACACACACATGTTTGTTTTTGTGAAATGTGGGGACATTCCATAGGCGTAATGCATTTTATACTGTACAAACCGTATTTTCTATCCCCCTACACTGCCCCTGCCCCTAAACCTACCCATCACACACACACACACACACACACACACACACACACACACACACACACACACACACACACACACACACACACACACACACACACACACTACCCATCACAGGAGACTGCTCAGTTTACTTTCTGTGATAAAAACCTCATCCTGTGTGATTTATAAGCATTTTGAAAAGTGAGGACATGGGGAACGTCCTCATATTTCACCCTCTTTTTGTAATACCTATGTCATACCCATGTCATTATACACATTTGTGTCCTGATATTTCACGAAAACATGCCCACACACACACACACATACACACACACACACACTTTCATTCTTTGAAGGAACCTTTGAGGCTTTTACTACAGCATATGCTGATAGCCACAATGTTTACCTTTCCAGCAGAACGTGACGTGTGCGAGATGCTTTACTGTGTGCTTCTTCTCTGTCACAGCCATAGATTACACGCGTGTAAACAAACTTCTGTTTGTACTCCTGTTCTAGAGCCGCGTGACAGTCTGTCAGGTTTGCCTTTGTGAGCGACGCTTCTGTGTGAGCGCATCTTGATAACGATAGCGCTCATCTTCCGCGACACGGATCCCCCGCAGACATTTACATGAAGTAAACACACAACATGCGACTGGTGCATTTGATTTGGAAAAGTTTTATGTTATCAAGCAGCTTGTTCTGTGATGCATTAGGAAGTTCCCATAAAACTGAGCCCATAAATGAAGCCTGTGAAGTCCGTGTTAACGGGTAAGTGATTGTGAGTTTTGGCAGGTGATGCACGCCCACCCGCTGAGATTCATGACACTGACATCCAGGGAGGAGCTGCAATCTAAGAGGAAATCAGACAGGAAACAGAGACCTGAGGAACGACACCAGATGCTCCTGAAGAGTCTCGCTCAGACAGACAGACAGACTGTGTTATCAGCAGAACGTGTTTTCTGAACAAGTACCGCCCACTCAGACAGGAAGAGACGGCCCGAAGAGCGACCAGCTGCAGTTAGAGTGCTGAAATACAGACATAATGGTTTCTGCAAAGGTTGTGTGTACAATATTTGATGAAATCAGTGGGAAGACTTTGTGCTCATCATTTCTGTGTTTCAAACAGAACTCTTCTGCAGGGTTGTGCATCATTCAGAACTGAATCAAGAATGCCTTTAATTTGCTGTGCTGTAGAGTTTGAATAAGTGAGAATGTGTGAATAATTACAACAAGCGTTCAAAATAATTCATATAAATTTACTTTTAACAACGATGGATGGATGAATGGTTTTGGGTGAATAGGTGGATGGATGGATGGATGGATGGATGGGTTGGTTGTAGGATGGATGGGGTGGGTGGATGAATGGGTGGGTGGATGGATGGTTTTGGGTGGGTGGGTGAATAGGTGGATGGATGGGTGGGTTGGTTGGTTGTAGGATGGATGGAGTGGGTGGATTGGTTGGTTAGGTAAATGGATAAATGGGTGGGTTTGTGGGTGGATGCATGGATGATAAATGGGTTGATGGATGGATGGATGGATGGATAAATGGGTTGGTAGATGGATGGATGGATGGATGGGTGAATGGATGGATGGATGTTGGGTGGCAGAATGGGTGGATGGATGGTTTTGGGTGGGTGGGTGAATATGTGGATGGATGGGTTGGTGGGTTGGTTGGTTGTAGGATGGATGAGTGGGTGGATTGGTTGGTTAGGTAAATGGATAAATGGGTGGGTTTGTGGGTGGATGCATGGATCGATGGATGATAAATGGGTTCGTTGGTGGATGGATGGATGGATGGATGGGTGAATGGATGGATGGATGGATGGATGGATGGATGGATGGATGGATGTTGGGTGGCAGAATGGGTGGATGGATGGTTTTGGGTGGGTGGGTGAATATGTGGATGGATGGGTTGGTGGGTTGGTTGGTTGTAGGATGGATGGAATGGGTGGATTGGTTGGTTAGGTAAATGGATAAATGGGTGGGTTGGTACATGGATGGATGGATGGATGGATGGATGGATGGATGGATGGATAAATGGGTTGGTGGAGGATGGATGGATGGATGGATGGATAAATGGGTTGGTGGAGGGATGGATGGATGGATGTATGGATAAATGGGTTGGTGGAGGGATGGATGGATGGATGGATAAATGGGTTGGTGGAGGGATGGATGGATGGATGTATGGATAAATGGGTTGGTGGAGGGATGGATGGATGGATGTTGGGTGGCAGGATGCATGGAGGGATGGGAGGGTGGATGTAGCAGCTTGTAAACATATTTTCTCCAGCACACTCAGTAGTTGTGCAAAGTCAGATTGGAGCTCTTGTGTTTTATCTGATCTGAGGTCAGACTGTGACCAGAGCTGATATAAGCGTCTGAAGGACTTTATTTTCTTCCTGCTCATGACGCTCTGACCTTCTTCTGCTCCCTGACGTCTGTGATATCTGCAGCATTCTCCCTGCGTGGCATTGATTCGTTCGGCCCGCTCACAGTTCTTCATCAGAGCGTCTGCTGTGTGTGAAAGCAGGAGAAGTGTGTGTGTGTGTGTGTGAAGATGTGCGTCCGGCCGGCAGCACGAAGGCTACCGATAATGTTCAGCTTTACAGAAAAAACATGTGAATGTTTAATATCTTCATGCCTTATAGTTGCATTTAGCAGATTAAAGGGAAGTGATATAAGTATCAGCCTTTGTTATCTTGTTTTGAAGACATCTGTTGCAGGCACTCCTCCTCCCCTGGTTTCAGGAGCGCGGTGAGTTTTCCGAGCTTGACTGATGGCAGCACATGCTCCCGCGCGTAATGATTTTGCGAGCGTTATCAGATGGCAGATCTTCACAGGACGGCCTCACAGGGCTGCATTGTGTTTCAGGAACAGGTGTCCTTTCTGTCCAAGCTTGTAGTGCGTTGGTCGTCGCCTCTCCATTTACAGTGGAACCCGAACCTGACGCATCTCATCCACTTCCACTGACAAGTTCGGCTCTTTCATGATGTGACGGCCATCAAAGATTAATGTCGTTTCCTCTGGGCTAATCACAGCCCCTCAATGAAGCCCGCAGGAGCACGCAGCCGCTGCTTTTATGCCATTGTGGCTCTTTATTCGAACAGGCAGATCTGTCTCTGCGGCCAGAAGCTCTTTTATGCTCAGGTGAGGTGGACTCGCATGACAATCAGATCCGTGAGGATTTCAGGTGGAAAGATTCCCTTTTCAGGCCTTTCTGAGGATGTGTGTTCACTCCTGCCGTCTGCGGGCTTCGTTTCACAGACAGAAGAGATTTAGCAACAGAAAACACACCCATTCAGTGTACTATTATAGTTTTTATTAGCCTTCATTTTCATATTTTCACTTTTCACTTTAGATTTCATTTATATTTTAATGTGCTTTTGAAATTTGTATTCGTTATATATATATATATATATATATATATATATATATATATATATACTGTATATATATATATATATATATATATATATATATATATATATATATATATATATATATATATATATATATATATATATATATATATATATATATATATATATATATAGGGTTTAATTTATTTTTATTTCTGTTTTTTTGTTTTTATTTCCAATTAGTATTTTTGGTTATAATGTTGCCAGGGTAACATTTCTGATTTTCATTTAGTTTATTTCTTTATTATCTTTTTTTTTTTTTAGCTTAATTTCAATTCAAAATATTTTAGTTAACAATAATCACCTTGATTCACACGGATGGATGTATAACTGTGTGGATGGATAAATGGGTTGGTAGATGGATGGGGTTGGGTGGATTGGATGGGATGGGTTGGTTGGTTGGGTGAATGGATGAATGGATAGATAAATGGGTTGGGGGATGGATAGATAGGTGGAAGGTTGGATGGATGCATGGATGGGTGGAGTGGTGGTTGGATGATCAATGGGTGGATGGATGGGTGGGTTGGTTGGTGTATGGATGGTCGATGATCCATGGATGGATGGATAGGGGGATGGATGGGTGGAATGAATGGGTGGGTGGGTGTATGGATAGGTGGATGATCCATGGATGGATGGGTGGGTGGGTGTATGGATAGGTGGATGATCCATGGATGGATGGGTGGGTGGGTGTATGGATTGGTGGGTGGATGATCCATGGATGGACGGGTGGATGATCCATGGATGGATGGATGGGTGGATGGATGGGTGGGTGATCCATGGATGGATAGATGGGTGGGTGGGTTGGTGTATGGATGGGGTGGATGATCCATGGGTGGGTGGGTGGGTGGGTGTATGGATGGTTGGTTGATCCATGGATGGATGGGTGGGTGTATGGATGGTTGGATGATCCATGGGTGGATGGGTGGGTGGATGATCCATGGGTGGATGGGTGGGTGGGTGGGTTGGTGTAAGGATGGGTGGATGATCCATGGGTGGGTGGGTGTATGGATGGATTGGTGGGTGGATGATCCATGGGTGGGTTGATGGGTTGGTGTATGGATGGGTGGATGATCCATGGGTGGGTGGGTGTATGGATGGATTGGTGGGTGGATGATCCATGGGTGGGTTGATGGGTTGGTGTATGGATGGGTGGATGATCCATGGGTGGGTGGGTGTATGGATGGATTGGTGGGTGGATGATCCATGGGTGGGTTGATGGGTTGGTGTATGGATGGGTGGATGATCCATGGGTGGGTGGGTGGGTGGCTGTATGGATGGATGGATGGATGGATGGGTGGGTGTATGGATGGATGGATGGATGGGTGGGTGTATTCAGCCCTGATTTCACTGATGTGATGTCACTGATGTCACTGATGTGATGTCACTGATTTCACTGATGTGATGTCACTGATTTCACTGATGTGATGTCACTGATGTCACTGATGTGATGTCACTGATGTCACTGATGTGATGTCACTGATTTCACTGATGTGATGTCACTGATTTCACTGATGTGATGTCACTGATTTCACTGATGTGATGTCACTGATTTCACTGATGTGATGTCACTGATTTCACTGATGTGATGTCACTGATTTCACTGATGTGATGTCACTGATTTCACTGATGTGATGTCACTGATGTGATGTCACTGATGTGATGTCACTGATGTGATGTCACTGATTTCACTGATGTGATGTCACTGATTTCACTGATGTGATGTCACTGATGTGATGTCACTGATGTCTGTGAGAGCTGAAGAATCAAGTCCTTTCCTTCTGTGCTCAGGTGAGGTGGACTGTGGAGCTAATCCTCTTTAGGCCGGTGTGAGTTTACTGATTCCTGGCGTTGTTCGTGTGTCTGCTGGAGTCATTTCACACACTAACAGCCGACTGCGAGACATAGCTAAAGAAATGCAGCCCGCCAGGAAAACACACTCGTTCAAATTGCATTTTGCGTATGGAAAAGAAGCATTTTTATTGCCGCTGGCCAGGGACGGTCTACCTAGCAGGCCGTGATGGATGGCGGTCCGGAGGCTACGTTCAGCAAATAAACGCAGTTTGTCATGTGAATATACGTGTGCGAGACTGTTTATCTGCTTATCCGGCCGGGTTTGGCAGGTGTGGAGATGATAATTCGAGTCTGTCTGCGGACGGGGTTTATTACCAGCTTCCTCTGGCGGTGTCCATCTGCTGATGAAGCTACGGATGGTTGACTTCCTGGAAGCCAGAGGTGGTTGGAAGCCGCGGTGATTCACAGTGTGATGCCAGTAAACAGATGCATGAGATCAGCGAGTCTGTGCCGTTCGTCACGCCGGCCGCGCGCTGGAAGCTCTGGACTGGCAGCTTTATGTCCGGAGCTTTAACACGACATGAAGTCCACCCTCTTTACCTTCTGAATAAATGTGGCTGGTGTTATTGTGCACGATTCATTAGCGCACGCTATTCTGAACGAAGGAAAAGTCCTCAATCGAATCTCTGCGTCTGAAATGCCTTTCTTTACTTCTTATGTGTTGGCTTTGTCAACCGAAACATACATGATTATTCACAATCAGATGTTCCCCAGTGTCTAGTGCTGTCACAGAGGCTGGCCCGAGTAAAATAAACTGCAGGGTTGCAAAGGGAAATTTGGGGAACTTTATAATACATTTTATCATATACAAACATAAATCATAAGCGCACATGATATTTATTAATTTTGCATATTGATATATTTTCCACTTAACTACTTCTAATATTGTAAATATGTGAAATAAATATATATTTATTGCATCATTTATTATGCATATGTTATTTATTTCAGTGTCACATGATCCTTCAGAAATCATTGTAATGCGCTGATGCTTAATTATCAATGTTGGAAACAGCAGTGCTCATTAATATTTAATATAAATTTTTCAGGATTCTTTGAAAATTTTTCATTTTAAAAAAAGCATTACATCATAGAATCCGGGACAAATCCTCATATGAGAGTGATTAGTGAAGGATCATGTGACACTGAAGACTGGAGTAATGATGATACATTCAGCTTTGATCTCAGGATATCAATTATATTTTAAAGTCTATTAAAAT
>CM040928.1:1737500-1745000 GCA_023029165.1 Gobiocypris rarus
GAATTTCTCAGTCCGTTTGCTGCATGTCGCTGCCTGAGGGAAGTATAATGGATCTCAAATGTGTGTATTAAATGTTTACTCGCGCCTCATTAACGTTTGGTCACTCGGGCGGAGGGAAGGTGGCGTGTGCTTCATCAGCTGAAGCTGCAGGGCGAACTGTCACCAGCTTCTGAAGAACACGTCACCCGTCCAACGCCCGAGGCGGAGCGCGCAGCTGTAAAAACACACTCGCAGTGGCTTTGAAGTCTCCTTCATGAGATTTCACTCTCCAGCTCCGAATGCAATAACACATCTTTGTGGATCTCTTGAGCAGGGTGGCATTGCTCACGGCACACAGGTGAGACTCATCTTCATCCTGCACACCTGGGCAGAGAATGACAGCGCCACAGGCAAATCCTGAAGATCTTTCTCATTCCTGCCATTGACAAACACACTTTGTAGCTGCGTTAGCGTCCCGAGGCGAGTGGGGAAATTGCAGATGGCTGAGATGAGTGGCATGAGGCTGTTTATGCTAAACAAGGGATTTATCCATTCGACACGCGCACGCTTCGCTCTCAAACCAGAAGGCTGGGTGCGAATCTGCCAGGCGCTTTCGGTAAATGGCCTCGTTCCCAAAGCATCAGCCCAAATGCACACGCAGCCAGAGACGGGCAGGAAATATGATGATCTGTCTCCGACTGCATCACTGCGAATCAGATCCGTTTAGCCCCGTGACCAGGGCTGTGTGTCACACACTCCTGAATTGAAAATGCTATTTGAATTCTGATTCAATTCTGGAATTGTATGACAGTCTGACGCGAGGTGTTTGGAATTGGAATTGAAAGTAGAACTGCAATAAGTGTTTTTATTTAGCAGAAGGATTTTCTTTTTCATCTTTATGAACTTTAAATGAGGGGTTACAGTTTTAAAACAATGTTTTTTTTTATAGACAGGCAGATAGAGATGTTTTAAATGTCACCTGTTGGAAATTTGTACATAATATAAAAACATTACATTTGTTACATTATAGATAGATAGATAGACAGATGGATGGATAGACGGATGGATAGATAGATAGATAGATAGATAGATAGATAGATAGATAGATAGATAGATAGATAGATAGATAGATAGATAGATAGATAGACAGACGGATAGATAGATAGATAGATAGATAGATAGATAGATAGATAGATAGATAGATAGATAGATAGATAGATAGATAGATAGATAGATAGATAGATAGATAGATAGATAGATAGATAGATAGATAGATAGATAGATAGATAGAC
Organism: Gobiocypris rarus; assembly: GCA_023029165.1. Taxonomy (NCBI): domain Eukaryota; kingdom Metazoa; phylum Chordata; class Actinopteri; order Cypriniformes; family Gobionidae; genus Gobiocypris; species Gobiocypris rarus. The sequence goes on from CM040928.1 coordinate 1,738,772, forward strand.
AGATGGATGGATAGACGGATAAATAGATAGATAGATAGATAGATAGATAGATAGATAGATAGATAGATAGATAGATAGATAGATAGATAGACAGATAGATAGATAGATAGATAGATAGATAGATAGATAGATATATAGATAGATAGATAGATAGATAGATAGATAGATAGATAGATAGATAGATAGACGGATAGATAGATAGATAGATAGATAGATAGATAGATAGATAGATGGATGGATGGATGGATGGATGGATAGATAGATAGATAGATAGATAGATAGATAGATAGACAGATAGATAGATAGATAGATAGATAGATAGATAGATAGATAGATAGATAGATAGATAGATGGATGGATAGACGGATAGATAGATAGATAGATAGATAGATAGATAGATAGATAGATAGATAGATAGATAGATAGATAGATAGATAGATAGATAGATAGATAGACGGATGTATAGATAGATAGATAGATCGACGGATGGATGGATAGACGGATAGATAGCTAGCTAGATAGATAGACGGATGGATAGATAGATAGATCGACGGATGGATGGATAGACGGATAGATAGATAGATAGATAGATAGATAGATAGATAGATAGATAGATAGATAGATAGATAGATAGATAGATAGATAGATAGATAGATAGATAGATAGATAGATAGATAGATAGATAGATAGATAGATAGATAGATAGATGGATAGATAGATAGATCGATGATGGATAGACGGATAGATAGATAGATAGATAGATAGATAGATAGATAGATAGATAGATAGATAGATAGATGGATAGACGGATATATAGATGGATGGATAGATAGATAGATAGATAGATAGATAGATAGATAGATAGATAGATAGATATAGATAGATAGATAGATAGATAGATAGATAGATAGATAGATAGATAGATAGATAGATAAATAGACCGATGATGGATAGGCGGATGGATGGATAAATAGATAGACGGATGGATGGATTATAGATTGATATACATGTATTCATATTTATTTTACATAAAGTACATTTTGAAATGTCCTCTTGTCAATATTCCAGCTTGTCACTAATGAATTTAACCGGACACTCGTGAGCTGAAGAGATTGAGAGTTATTCCCGGTGTTTGAGCAGGTCATGTGACCCAGGGCTGATGTTCTCCAGCGGTGGCTCTGGTGCCTCTCTCTCGGCCTCCTCTCGCTCTCTCTTCCCTCGGGCTAGAGTCCGATTACAGCAGACGAAAGCGGGTCCGTCCTGCAGCGCGTCACCTCGCAGTCACCTTGACTTCAGATCGCGTGGCAGGATAAGGCAGCGTATCGTGCCACAGTGCAGGGAGATTGTGTTTATCAATCTGCAAGCGTGCACAGATTTCCACCGAGCCGGAGAGGGAAGGAGAATGACCTGGAGAGAGAAAGGGCACACGCTCCCGCACGCCTCGCCCAGCAGGGCTTCCTTTATGTTTGCTGAGCTAATGGTTCCCTGACCAAACGCCAGCACCATGTTTGGACCGGACCCAGGAGACCGAGCCTAATACTCATGCAGATAACATACCACGGAAGTGGAACTAGTCTAACACCTCCTTATTCAAATGAGCTCGCTTAGTCTAGAGCTGCATCCCAGACGGAAGCGTGTTGTGAATTATGGAGCGATACAGATCCAGGAAAACACATTGACATGGGTTAGCATGAGGAGATCAGCTGACTAGCAGCATACACATCTGGTTCACCTGGGATCCACATGTTCCAGATGTTCTGTGTGCCCGAGTTATTTAATAATCCTGATACCTGATATGGAACTAGTGATCAAATCCTCTTGTATTTTATATGCACAATAAGTAGAATAATTGCAACGTGAAAAAAGTGTCAGAATGCCTATTTTTTTGCATCACCGTTCAAGAGTTTGGCATCCGTACAATTTTCCTTTTTTGAAAGAAATTAATATTTTTATTCAGCAAAGATGCATTAAATTGATCAAAAGTGACATATATAATGTAACAAAAGATACTGTTTCAAATAAACGCTATTCATCAAAGAATCATGAGAAAAAAATTCCTCAGAAATATGAACTGATAATAATCATAAATGTGATTATTTTTAAACTATTTTTACTGTATTTTTGATTTAATAAATCCAGCCTTGTTGAGCAGAAGAGACTTACTGACAGCAAACTATTAAACAATCTACATTAATAATATATTCACACTACTGCATGTATTATATTTTGAAATATAATATTTATTTGGTAATATAATGTTTTTTTATATACCACACTATTTGATAGATGTAAATAATAAAAATAAAGATAAAACACTGGAGTAATGCTGCTGAAAATTCAGCTTTGATTACGGGATATACATTACATTTTACAATATATTCACATAGAAAGCAGATTATAATAATATTTTACTGTATTTATGATCACATAAAGCCTTAGTGAGCATTAGAGAAGAAAAACCCCAAACTTGTGAAGGGCTGTGTATCGTCAGAGACAAATTAGTTCACATGACCTTAAAATAAATCAGTTTTATCAGGTCATAAAGATTGATATCACACTAATGCATTGGTTTATCTCCAGAATATAAATCAATGGTAAATTGTGTTGTTATTACACAGGTGTAATGATCACATGAGCTCTGCGAAAAGATCGGATTCAACTTTATAAACTATTGTTTTCCTAAAGGATTGTGGGATAGGATAAATCAGCGCCTGCGTCTGAAATGCTCTCCGGTTATTCTTCTGGTGCTGTGACTTTAGAGGAGAAATCATTCACATTGTCAAGCATTGTACGTTTTCCAAGGGAGTCTCCCAGATCAATGACGTGAGGAGGTTAAGAATGGATGAAACCTTTAGAGGGAACGAGAACATGGAAGACAGGAGCGGCTTTTAGACGTGAGACGCCCTGACTTTATGTGTGTGAGTGTGTTTGAAGTGCTGGCAAAGATAGTGGTAATTTCAGGCACTTTAAACCTCCGGGAGCGCTTCGCCTCGGATCAAACTGAGAGCTATCTTGCCCAAAAGAAAAAAATGACAATGTAAGAGGAGCCAAAAGCACAAAACCTTCTTAAATCTTGTGCAAAATACACACTTACCCCAAGCACGGCGTCTCAGCCGTTGTTCTCAAACATGACACGGAGAGACTCAAATAGTGGCAATTGTGAATTTAAGAGATCTCGGTCATGGAGACGCAGCTCTTGGGTGGGGTTTTGAATGCACCGCCTCTAAAATAAAAGGGTTTGGACGTGCTCACATGTCTCTAATCGGAGCCAGACGTGTGTTTCTCTAATTGCACAAATCGCATTTGGACCCAGGCAGCAGAAAAAGGCGTGACTGGGCATTCAGTTTCCCTCCACTGTCCTCAGGTCAGGCCCATTATACATAAATATAATTAAAAGCAGCCTCGGAGCGAGTGTCGTCTGGATGCTATCTATTCTCTGGCTCTTTTTGTATCATTTAATGGCCAAATCAGATTCTAATTAGCTCCCTTGTCATTCAACAGGCTGGTCGGAGGAAGGTGTAGCCAATTACGTTTCATATGTTTCCTCGCGGCCCCTGAGGTGAAAGAAGCCCTGTTCATTATATCCGAATCCCTGGACTGATGACGTGTTCATGAGGGGCTTCGTGTAGAACCAAGTGCACATGTCAATGCATTTACGTTTCATATATCTCAGTGATAAACTGAAGGGTTGTAAATGGACGGCAGATGTTTGTGATGAAGCTGATAAACCGAATGAAGTCGCAGCTCCGGCATTGATGAAGAGCTGAGAAACGCTTTCATTCAGAGCATAGTCTGAAGAGGTAACCGTGCAAAGAAACCAAATGGCACGGGTAATTTGGGCTTTTGCAGGTGTTCAGTTGTCAACAGAGACGTCTCGTAGCAAGGATGAGTGACGCTAGCGCTCGCCATTGTTCTGCAGATGTGTGTGATTATCAGCAGAGAGGGTTATTAACCGGGAGCTTTCTGCAAATGTTTGCTAGAGTTTTTATTTTATAGAAAAAAATATATATTTATTTATAATTTATTATATTTATTTTATAAAATGTACACTCTAACAAATGCTGGGTTAAAAACAACCAAAGTTGGGCTGAAAATGGACTAACCCAGCAGATTGGGTCGTTTTAACCCAGCAGTTGGGTTAAATGTTTGCTTAAGATAACCCAATAACTGTAGTCCATTTTCAACCCAGCATTTTTAGAGTGTATTATTTATTATGTATGCATGTGTGTGTATATAATTTTTATTACATTTATAACTGATATAATGTATAGTACACTTTTAATTAAGCTGTTTTTATTTAAATGTATTATATTTATTTTATAAAATGTATATGATATATATATTTGAATGATATATATATATATGATATATATATTTGAATAATATATAATATTTAATTTATATTACATATATCTCATAAAATTAAAATTGCAAAATTTAGTCAACTGATTTTATTAAAATTATGTAATTTAATTGAATTACAATTCATTTAAATTGTAATATATTATATACATTATTTTTTATCAAAATATATAGTATATTACTGATTGAAAATTAACATTTTTATTTACAGTTTTGTAATATTAATTAACTCCAAATCTGCACATAATGAGGTCATGTGACGACGGTGTGAAGCTCTGCTGTATGTAATAAGTGTTGCAAACTGCACAGTTTCACATTAGTGTTCCAGTATTCTGCATTATACTGCGTCCGTTTGAGCACACATCGAGCGTCCGTTAGCTTTTCAACGAATCGACTCAATGACTCACTCATTCAGACGATCAGCATTTGAATGAATCGACTCAAAGACTCACTCATTCAGACGATCAGCATTTGAATGAATCGACTCAAAGACTCACTCATTAAGACGGTCAGCTTTAGAAAGAATCGACTCAATGACTCACTCATTAAGACGGTCAGCTTTAGAAAGAATCGACTCAATGACTCACTCATTAAGACGGTCAGCATTTGGACAAATCGACTCAATGTCTCACTCATTCAGACGGTCAGCTTTAGGACAAATCAACTCAATGACTCACTCATTCAGACGGTCAGCTTTAGAACAAATCGACTCAATGACTCACTCATTAAGACAGTCTGTTTGAATGAATCGACTCATTGACTCACTATTAAGACGGTCAGCTTTAGAACAAATCGACTCAATGACCTACTCATTAAGGCAGTCCGTTTGAACGAATCGACTCACTGACTCACTCATCAAGACGGTCAGGTTTAGAATGAATCGACTCAATGACTCACTCATTAAGACGGTCAGCATTTGGACGAATCGACTCAATGACCTACTCGTTAAGGCAGTCCGTTTGAACGAATCGACTCAATGACTCACTCATTAAGACGGTCAGCTTTAGAACGAATCGACTCAATGACTCACTCATTAAGATGGTCAGCATTTGAACGAATCGACTCAATGACTCACTCATTAAGATGGTCAGCTTTAGAACAAATCGACTCAATGACTCACTCATTCAGACGGTCAGCTTTAGAACAAATCGACTCAATGACTCACTCATTAAGACAGTCCGTTTGAACAAATCGACTCAATGACTCACTCATTAAGACGGTCTGTTTGAATGAATCGACTCAATGTCTTACTCATTAAGACGGTCAGCTTTAGAACAAATCGACTTAATGACTCACTCATTCAGACGGTCAGCTTTAGAACAAATCGACTCAATGACTCACTCATTAAGACAGTCTGTTTGAATGAATCGACTCAATGTCTTACTCATTAAGACGGTCAGCTTTAGAACAAATCGACTTAATGACTCACTCATTCAGACGGTCAGCTTTAGAGCAAATCAACTCAATGACTCACTCATTAAGACAGTTCGCTTTGAACGAATCAACTCATTGACTCACTCATTCAGACGGTCAGCTTTAGAACAAATCGACTCAATGACCTACTCATTAAGACAGTCTGTTTGAATGAATCGACTCATTGACTCACTATTAAGACGGTCAGCTTTAGAACAAATCGACTCAATGACCTACTCATTAAGGCAGTCCGTTTGAACGAATCGACTCACTGACTCACTCATCAAGACGGTCAGGTTTAGAATGAATCGACTCAATGACTCACTCATTAAGACGGTCAGCTTTAGAACGAATCGACTCAATGACTCACGTTAAGATGGTCAGCATTTGAACGAATCGACTCAATGACTCACTCATTAAGACGGTCAGCTTTAGAACGAATCGACTCAATGAC
>CM040928.1:1750000-1757500 GCA_023029165.1 Gobiocypris rarus
TATATATGTATATATTACTATAAATATGTATATATTACTATAATAATAATTAGAATAATAATAGTACTGTAAAATAAAATAATTTATTATTACTAAAATAAAATATACAAATAAGGAATATTTCTGCATAATTTTTTTAGAAAATTAAAAACAAGATTTTTAAGAAAATTTAAGAACATTTTAACAACGATTTTGTGATTTTATATATATATATATATATATAATAATAATAATAGTACTGTAAATTAAAATGAGTTTAAGAAAATGTTGTAGTTTATTTTACAGTAAAACTGTCCAAATGTAGCTCATGAGCTGTTGCGTGTAAAAGATCACCGTGTCATGCTTGGCTCTGAAACATGCAGCGCATATAATAATGCCATTAAAAGCCAGCGTGTGTGGTTTAATGATCTTAATGCACTGATTTAAGAGTCTTTTGCTGTTCTGAGAGCTGCTTCTCTGCACGATATCAGCTTCGACGCCGCAGAAATAAGAGCTTTAAAGAAAGAGTCCCGGCTCATACGTGTGCCATCTTTCCCTGATATTCTGAGTTGAGTCCGGACGGTCTGCGTGTAGTTCTGTGTCCAGTTGAGTGGGAAACGGAGCGGGAGTCAGGAGAAGATGAGCCTCTGAAGGGCACGCGGTGATTGGCATTCCCTGCGGACAGACGATGCTTATCGCATGCTTAGCATCTGTGTGATCACTGGGACACATGGGAGATAACAGCCAACAACGGCCTGCGCCTCCGGAGCTCGTGTTTACCCAGAACTCCCTCCGACGGGATGAGGCTCGGGCACCGTCACCCGACACGTCCTGCTAACGAGACGGGAAGAGCCTCTGCTAGTGGCTCTAAATCATTCAGCGGCTCTAATATGGAGCGTGTGGAGTGACGGGAACGGGAATGCGTGACGGAATGTGCGGAAAACACCGGAAACCAAACGACTGCGGCCCGGAAATCTGCCTCCTGATAAATGTGTGTGTGTGTGTGTGTATATATAAACACATCATTTTGTGAAATGCTTTGATTGAAAAGTGCTATATAGCTTTAAAAATGCATCTGGTTTTGATGTTATATAATGCAAACAATGGCATTCGGATGTTTTTAAGCGTGTCCAAATACTTTAATATATTTTTAATTGAGCCTTAATTGCATTTTTTTCTGTAAAATATTATATTGTTATATTATATTATGTATTTTACATAATTTATAAATATGCAATGGTATAATATATAATCAGTTATAATAAAAATATATAATAATATACTATAGTATAACATAATTTAAATATATATGTGTGTGTGTGTGAGATATATATATATATATATATATATATAAATATACACATATACAGTAGTATTATATATATATATATAATTGTTATACTGTATATATATCTTTTATAATTGGATACATATTATTGCATTGTATATATGTTATGTTAAATATCACAATATAATATTTGTATTAAAAAAATGCAGTTAAGGCTCAATTAAAAATATATTAAAGTATTTGGACACGCTTAAACACATCCGAATGCCATTGTTTGCATTATATAACATCAAAACCAGATGCATTTTTAAAGCTATATAGCACTTTTCAATCAAAGCATTAGGTTTCAAAAGATAGCATCGCTCCAAATAAAGAAAAGAAGGGAAGTTTGGGATGCTTTAGCTCGTGCATGTGATGATGGATAACTGTGGCTCAGAAAAGTGAAGTCAGTTGTGATAAACTCTAGCGTGAGGTTTATTTGCATTCTTGTATTAAACCATGCACAGCATTTCTGCATCTCTCACAGCCTGAACGCCATAATGACATCAAAAGCACATCCATCCCAGCGCTCCGGGTGAAGGTCCTGATGGACGGCTTTATTCTGTATTTATTCCGGCTTTATTCTCTAATTGGAACAGAAGTTTAGCTGTAAAACAAGCGCAGGTGTGTGTGTGTGTGTGTGTGTGTGTGTGTGTGTGTGTGTGTGTGTGTGTGTGTGTGAGTGTGTGTGTGTGTGTGTGTGTGTGTGTGTGTGTGTGTGTGTGTGTGTGTGTGTGTGTGTGTGTGTGTGTGTGTGTGTGTGTGTGTGTGTGTGAGTGTGAGTGTGAGTGTGAGTGTGAGTGTGTGTGTGTGTGTGTGTGTGAGTGTGAGTGTGAGTGTGAGTGTGAGAGTGAGTGTGAGTGAGTGTGAGTGTGAGTGTGAGTGAGTGTGTGTGTGTGTGTGTGTGTGTGTGTGAGTGTGTGTGTGTGTGTGTGTGTGTGTGTGTGGACTGGTAATCCCTACGGTATGGGGACAAAATGTCCCCACAAAGATGGCAATATCCAAATTTTTGTCCTTGTGGGGACATTTTTTTGGTCCCCATGAGGAAAACATCTTATAAATCACACTAAGTGATGTTTTTTGAAAAAGTAAAAATGCAGCATGTCTCCTGTGATGGGTAGGTTTAGGGGCAGGGGCAGTGTAGGGGGATAGAAAATATGGTTTGTACAGTATAAAATGCATTACGCCTATGGAATGTCCCCATAAAACATGGAAACACAACATGTGTGTGTGTGTGTGTGTGTGTGTGTGTGTGAGAGGTTTCTCCAGCTCTTTGACGCACGTGCTGCCGCTCCGTTGTTTATTTGCTCCCTTGAGACGTTCCCGTCTCTCACACTTACCTTCACGGTTCCCTCAAAGTGTCAGGGAACACACACACACACGCGTGCTCGTCGGGTGCTCTTTCATTCAACACTGGACTCACGCATGTGCCAATGAGTCATATTCATAACATTCAAATATTCATAAGGGCTGCAGGATCTCCATTAACTGAGGTTTCTCCAAAACAAAGAGTGATTGCGATTTAAAAAGCTCCTGGTTTGCTGTGCTTGTTCGGAATCTTTCCAACAATTTTGTGAATTTATTTTTTATTTTGATATATTTATTTAATGAATGAATTAATTTTATTTTTTTATCAATATTAATATAATGATAATAATATACTATATATATATACACTTTAAAATAAAATGTATTAAGTTAAAATATAAAGAATAAGGAATATTTCTATTTTAATATTTCACTGTAAAATAAAAAATAAGAATATTGAAGAAAATAACATTTATATTTAATTTTGCCATAATTATGATTATATATCAGTATAACTATAAAATAATAATAATAATAATAATCACACTGTAAAATAAAATTACTATATTATTATTATTATTATTATTATTAAGAATGAATTAAAATATAAAAGATAAGGAATATTTCTTTTTTAATATTTAACTGCTAAATAAAAAATACATATTTTAAGAATATTTAAGAAAATACTATAATATATTTATAATTCATATATTTAAATTTGGTACAGTTGTTGTGATTATATATCAGTATTACCATAAAATAATAATCATAGTGTACAATTAAATTATGGTATTATTATTAATAAATTAAAATGTAAAAAATTGTATTTTAATATTTCACTGTAAAATAAAAAATAAGAATATTTTAAGAATATTTAAGAAAATACTATAATATTATATTTAATGTTGCAATAATTCAGTATGGCAATAAAATAATAATAAGCAAATAAAAATAAGAACATTTTAAGAATATACTATGTACATTTAATATATTTATTTTGCTATAATTGTTGTGATTTATATATCAGTATGGCTATAAAATAATGACGACCATACTGTAATATAAAAGGATTATATTGTTATTAATAAATTAAAATGTAAAAAATTAAGAAATATTATTGTAATATTTCACTGTAAAATAAAATAAGAATACTTAAGAAATATATCTAAATATATTTAATTTAGCCATAATTGTTGTGATTATATCATACTTTAAGATAAAATATCATTATTAATATCATATTATGATCAGCAGATTGAAGTCCCAGTCATTACTGAGGCGAAACACATTCCCGGTATCGTTTGATGTTGGCTCCGAGCGCTGATGAAGATATTGAGCGGCGCCGTTGTCATGTGGGATGGAGAACAGTGGCTCCTTCATGCTGGGCTTGAACACACACACACACACACACACACACACACACACGCCTCACCAGAGAGGATTGTGGGGCAGAAATCAGTGTTTTATGAGCTGGGGGAAAGCAGCCGTCGGACAGCTGGGTGGAGGTTTATTGGTTTGCCCATAAAAGTCTGCCGTGTTCTCGTATTTTGGGGCGACCGAGGCTTTTGCACGTCCACAAGGACCTCGGCCACATTTCAACACCTGCCAGAACCGGTCCTGCTCCATCCAATCGGATTACTCCGGATGGCTACCAAGGTCAAGGTGGATTTACCCTTCGGTTAGCGTCATTTCACGGAAAATAAATGTTGATGGGGTTTCCTCATGTAAGTGCCTCTGTCTCATTCCCGCAGTGTTTTTGGGACATCAGGGAGTGTGTGTAAGTCGATCCGGACGCATGCGGCTCACCTGTGGCTGAGCTCAAGTATGAAGGTATTTTTGGTGCAAAACAACTGAACACGTGTGCGAGTGGAATTTGTAGTTGTAGAGCATATCCACACATGTGTATCAATGCATTTGAACTCACAGAGAAAAATCTTTTAGGAGTTGTAAACACAACACAACAGTCACACCTTCACACATTCTCCACTGCAGGTGCACAAATCCTATTCTACCAATCACACATCAGGAAACTCACACACACACATTTGTGCTCCAGTGTCTGCAGTGTATATGGTGCAAAACGCATTCACACACCCGTATCAAACATGTGAAGTCACGGACAGATTTTAATGAATACATGAATCCATGCAATGAGAGGTGCACACTTGTAGAATATTTGATCACAAATACATTACTTTTCTTGGATATTTTTCTAACACAATCACAAGTCCAATTTCTACAAGTGCTTGAATCTGCTGCTACGAGTCTCAGACGCAGTTTTTCCGCCTTCACGTGACAGCTTCCGCGCGCTCTCACTTTTGCACCAAATACTCCGCGAGCAGAAGTGATCTGTGCATCTGTGAGGCAGCGGCTGGGCCTGTGACTGTTCAGAGAGCAGAGAGCCAATCAGAAGAGCTCCCGCTCGGGACGTGACAGTGCTGGAAACCAATTAGGAAGGGAGAAATTAGAGTTTTATTTTGAACTTATTGCTTCAATGAGTTCGGTAAAATTGCCAATATATTCATCGATTCAAACTTCCCGGATTAATAACTCTTGAGCTAAACGTTGTTAAAACACAAACCTCAGAACGTAACGAGCTACAACCCATTTTCCTCAAAGCGAGGAGTAATATAATATATCTAGGGCTGAAACCTAAATCACCCCCTACACCCATCATCCATCTGTCTATCTGTCCGTCCATCCATCCATCCATCTTTCTGTCCATCCATCCATCCATCCATCTTTCTGTCCATCCATCCATCTTTCTGTCCATCCATCCATCCTTCCATCTTTCTGTCCATCCATCCATCCATCTATCCACCATCCATCCATCTTTCTGTCCATCCATCCATCCTTCCATCTTTCTGTCCATCCATCCATCCATCTATCCATCATCCATCCATCCATCCATCCATCCATCCATCCATCCATCCATCCACCATCCATCCATCTTTCTGTCCATCAATCCATCATCCATCCACCATCCATCCATCCATCCATCCATCCATCCATCTATCCACCATCCATCCATCTTTCTGTCCATCAATCCATCTTTCTGTCCATCCATCCATCCTTCCATCTTTCTGTCCATCCATCCATCCATCCATCCATCCATCCATCCATCCATCCATCCATCCATCCATCTATCCACCCTCCATCCATCCATCTTTCTGTCCATCCATCCATCCATCCATCATCCATCCACCATTCATCCATCTTTCTGTCCATCCATCCACCATCCATCCATCCTTCCTTCCATCTTTCTGTCCATCCATCCATCCATCTATCCATCATCCATCCAACCATCCATCCATCCATCCATCCACCATCCATCCATCCTTCCATCCATCTATCCATCATCTATCTATCCATCCATCCATCTTTCTGTCCATCCATCCATCCATCCATCCACCATCCATCCATCCTTCCATCATCTATCTATCCATCCATCCATCTTTCTGTCCATCCATCCATCCATCCTTCCATCTTTCTGTCCATCCATCCATCCATCCATCCATCCATCCATCCATCCATCCATCCTTCCATCCATCTATCCATCATCTATCTATCCATCCATCCATCTTTCTGTCCATCCATCCATCCATCCATCCATCTTTCTGTCCATCCATCCATCCATCCATCCATCTTTCTGCCCATCCATCCATCCATCCATCTTTCTGTCCATCCATCCATCCATCTTTCTGTCCATACATCCATCCATCCATCCTTCCATCCATCTATCCATCATCTCTATCCATCCATCCATCTTTCTGTCCATACATCCATCCATCCATCCATCCATCCATCTTTCTGTCCATCCATCCATCCATCCATCCATCTTTCTGCCCATCCATCCATCCATCCTTCCATCTTTCTGTCCATCCATCCATCCATCCTTCCATCCATCCATCCATCCATCTATCTATCCATCCATCCATCTTTCTGTCCATCCATCCATCCATCCATCCATCCATCCATCTATCCATCCACCATCCATCCATCTTTCTGTCCATACATGAATATTACCAATTCACTTGGAGTTTATGAATAGTAATAATGTCACTAAGATCATAGACACTATCAGCTTTTAAGGGAGAGAAATGAATCGGAAACGTTCTAAACATTAACACATCGAAACTTGTCAAGATCAACTCGTTCTTTGAGAATGACCCTGGTAATGATCCAACACTTAACGAAAAATAGTTCATGTTTGTGAAGCGTCTCCACCCAAACTGAACATGCTCAGCGTCTGTCCGCTGAGGAGAAGGCGATGCGTGTTCAACTCTAATGGGCTAATTATATTTCATCAATAGTGCTTCATTTCCATAAATGAGGCTGGATTGCTTGTTCTCAAGCAGACTCAGGTGCGCCTCGTTGATGTGAACACCTGAAGCGGTGACATCAAACAGCCGTGAGCCTCCGTGAGAGAGGGAATATAGATCTGCTCTGATATTATTATTATTCAGGGGTGGACGTCTGTGGAGTGATACGCATCTATCAAAGACCTGCTTTCAGATCTAAAACAGGTCAAAACAGCCGAACCACGTCCACACACCCGATGAGTTTAGCATTCAGGGAGTGTGTGTGTAAGTGTGTAAGATCTCGTTCCAGCACGTCTGCTGTGCGTTCAGGGTTGGAGGAGTGTAAAGAGGGTCTCAGACAGGCGACGGACAGCAGATGAAGTGTCGTGATGATGAGAGACGCGCTGATGTGGACTTTATTAAAGCACTCGAGATCCTGCTGCTATATCATCTCTCTCTATTAGACACTTCAGAGTCTCTCTCTTCTCTTCTCCAGTCTCACAAACCCCTCGGTCACCATCGGAGCGTAGAGATGTTCCAGAGATGCTTGTTTTGGAGAGGCGGACTCGTTCAAAAATGTGGGGT
>CM040928.1:1760000-1827500 GCA_023029165.1 Gobiocypris rarus
TGCAAACTGTGCCTGATTTGGCTGCCAAGATTGATATTGTTTAAACATTATATCGATATTAATGGAAGCTAGTTTTAACCACGGATTAATTGCGGATTAATAGCCTAATTGCAACCTTTTATCTCACAATTCTGACTTTTTCCATGCAATTGCGCGTTTATTGCATTTAATTTAAACTTGCATTTCCTAGAAAACAGTCAGAATTGTGAGATATATTTTCGCAATTGCAAGAAATTATGTCAGAATTATGAGATAAACTCGCTCCCATAGATATATTAGGGGTGTGTTATTTCAATATTTTCAGGGATTTTGTCAGTAACGATTATTAGAAATGTTTCATATTCTGTGCATTGCTTCATTGGCATGTATTATTGTCGTTTTGGACGTTTTTTGGATTTCGAACACAGCGACTGTTTTAATGAGTGAGTCATTGATTCAAACAATTCATTTGAACGGCTGAGTCATTCAGTCATTGAATCATTCGTACAAACAATTAATTCGAACGGCTGAGTATTCATTCATTGAATCATTCGTACAAACAATTAATTTGAACGGCTGAGTCATTCAGTCATTGAATCATTCGTACAAACAATTAATTCAAACGGCTGAGTCATTCAGTCATTGAATCATTCGTACAAACAATTAATTCAAACGGCTGAGTCATTCAGTCATTGAATCATTCATACAAACAATTAATTTCGAACAGCTGAGTCATTCAGTCATTGAATCATTCGTACATTAATTTGAACGGCTGAGTCATTCATTCATTGAATCATTCGTACAAACAATTAATTTCGAACAGCTGAGTCATTCAGTCAAACAGTTCATTTGAACAGCTGATTCATTCAGTCAAACAGTTCATTTGAACAGCTGATTCATTCAGTCAAACAGTTCATTTGAACAGCTGATTCATTCAGTCAAACAGTTCATTTGAACAGCTGATTCATTCAGTCAAACAGTTCATTTGAACAGCTGAGTCATTCAGTCAAACAGTTCATTTGAACAGCTGAGTCATTCAGTCAAACAGTTCATTTGAACAGCTGAGTCATTCAGTCAAACAGTTCATTTGAACAGCTGATTCATTCAGTCAAACAGTTCATTTGAACAGCTGATTCATTCAGTCAAACAGTTCATTTGAACAGCTGATTCATTCAGTTATTCAATCATTGATTCAAACAATTAATTCGAATAGCTGAGTATTCAGTCATTGAATCATTTGTTCAATCAATTCAGTTGAACAGCTGATTCACTAAGTCATTCATTCAAACCAATAATTAGAACGGCTGAGTCATTCAGTTATTGAATCATTCGTTCAATAAATTTAGTCGAACAGCTGAGTCATTGAGTCAGTCATTCAAACTAATAATTCTAACGGCTGAGTCATTCAGTCATTCAATCAATCATTCAAACAATTCAGTCGAACAGCTGAGTCATTCAGTTATTGAATCATTCGTTCAATAAATTTAGTCAAACAGCTGAGTCATTGAGTCAGTCATTCAAACTAATAATTCGAATGGCTGAGTCATTCAGTCATTGAATCATTCGTACAAACAATTGAGTCGAACGGCTGAGTCATTCAGTCATTGAATCATTCGTTCAATAAATTTAGTCGAACAGCTGAGTCATTGAGTCAGTCATTCAAACTAATAATTTGAACGGCTGAGTCATTCAGTCATTGAATCAATCATTTAAACAATTCAGTCGAACAGCTGAGTCATTCAGTTATTGAATCATTCGTTCAATAAATTTAGTCGAACAGCTGAGTCATTGAGTCAGTCATTCAAACTAATAATTTAAACGGCTGAGTCATTCAGTCATTGAATCAGTCATTCAAACAATTGAGTCGAACGGCTGAGTCATTCAGTTATTGAATCATTCGTTCAATCAATTTAGTCGAACAGCTGAGTCAATCAGTTATTGAATCTTTCGTTCAATCAATTCATTCGAACAGCTGAGTCAATCAGTTATTGAATCTTTCGTTCAATCAATTCATTCGAACAGCTGAGTCATTGAGTCAGTCATTCAAACTAATAATTTGAACGGCTGAGTCATTCAGTCATTGAATCAATCATTCAAACAAATCAGTCGAACAGCTGAGTCATTCAGTTATTGAATCATTCGTTCAATCAATTCATTCGAACAGCTGAGTCAATCAGTTATTGAATCTTTTGTTCAATCAATTCATTCGAACAGCTGAGTCAATCAGTTATTGAATCTTTCAATAAACTGATTTGTTTAAAGCAGATTCGTTGAGTAATGAAGTACAACTATGTGATGCTCGGAAAAACAAAACAGCTTTTTTTTTGACAAAGCAAAATATTGACAATATTATGACTAAAACGTAAAAAATATTGTTTACTGAACCATTTTATAACTCGCGATCATGTTAATATTCCGCTCTCACATTGTTAAAGCGCTAAGTACTATCGTGGACAATACTTATCACACACCCCTAAATGATATTATTATTAATGCATTTCAAGTGTGACTTTTGCCTTTGAGTGATGAACAGATTTGTACAATCTGCAGGAAAAGCCGAGAGAAGCTCCGCCGTAGGCACTCACACCCGTCATGAACTCGAACCCTTCAGGTCTAATTAGAGGGTGTAAAACAGACAGACGCCCATTCTGACCCAGCCTGACCTCGTCTCTTCATTTCATCCCGTCTTCTTAATCATCATTTCGCTGAACGATGTTATTAGTGCTTCAGTAATAATAATAATAGATGTAGCAGGATGCATTTTGTGAATGTTAATTAGGCTTTATTTCCTCCTGTTGTTCGTTCGGCTGGTCTCTCATGATTACCGGTAATGAAGGGAAGGTTAAGCGTGGCTGTTTTCCAAACCCTAGACAGCACCTTCAGAGTGACCTTCTTTTGGACGGCTTCTTCTCGCTTCACATGTTCTCAGAAGCTGGGAGCTTTCGATGACAGGAGCTGCCTATGACGGGAGCTTCCTATGTGGTCTGAAGTGTTGACTTCAATTTAACACAACTTGATGCATGCATGCTGGGAACTCACAAACCCTCAAAGGATTAGTTCAGTTCAAAATGAACATTTCCTGATAGTTTTCTCACCCCCTCCCATCTGAGATGTTCATGTCTTTCTTTCTTCAAAAGTTTTTTGAGGAAAACTTTCCAGGATTGTTCTCCTCATAATGGACTTTAATGGGAACCAACGGCTGAAGGTCCAAATCACTGCAGTTTCAGAGGAAGGGCTTCAGAGGATCGGCATGATCCAAGAGGAATAGAGTCTGATCCAGACAAACCATCCGACATTTATATACTACTTAACCTCGAATGCGTGACTTCTGTGTTCTGCTTTTGCGTGACGTATGATGTCATCACGTCGGAAAGGTCACATGACGTAGGTGGAAGTGCCGACCCAGTGTTATAACGAACGTGCAAAGACTAAATCAAACGCCCTTTACACAAATAAACATTTAAATACTTCTTAACCGCAAATGCGCGACTTCTGTTTTTTAAATTTTTGCGTGACGTATGATGTCATCACGTCGGAAAGGTCACATGACGTAGGTGGAAGTACCGATCCAGTGTTATAACGAACGTGCAAAGACTAAATCAAACGCCCTTTACACAAATAAACATTTATAAACTTCTTAACCGCAAATGCGCGACTTCTGTTTTTTACATTTTTGCGTGACGTATGATGTCATCACGTCGGGAAGGTCACATGACGTAGGTGGAAGTACCGACCCAGTGTTATAACGAGCGTGCAAAGACTAAATCAACGCCCTTTACACAAATAAACATTTATATACTTCTTAACCTGCAAATGCGCGACTTCTGTGTTCTGCTTTTGCGTGACGTATGATGTCATCACGTCGGAAAGGTCACATGACGTAGGTGGAAGTGCCGACCCAGTGTTATAACGAACGTGCAAAGACTAAATCAAACGCCCTTTACACAAATAAACATTTAAATACTTCTTAACCGCAAATGCGCGACTTCTGTTTTTTAAATTTTTGCGTGACGTATGATGTCATCACGTCGGAAAGGTCACATGACGTAGGTGGAAGTACCGATCCAGTGTTATAACGAACGTGCAAAGACTAAATCAAACGCCCTTTACACAAATAAACATTTATAAACTTCTTAACCGCAAATGCGCGACTTCTGTTTTTTACATTTTTGCGTGACGTATGATGTCATCACGTCGGAAAGGTCACATGACGTAGGTGGAAGTACCGACCCAGTGTTATAACGAACGTGCAAAGACTAAATCAAACGCCCTTTACACAAATAAACATTTATAAACTTCTTAACCGCAAATGCGCGACTTCTGTTTTTTACATTTTTGCGTGACGTATGATGTCATCACGTCGGGAAGGTCACATGATGTAGGTGGAAGTACCGACCCAGTGTTATAACGCAAAGACTAAATCAAACGCCCTTTACACAAATAAACATTTATAAACTTCTTAACCGCAAATGCGCGACTTCTGTTTTTTACATTTTTGCGTGACGTATGATGTCATCACGTCGGAAAGGTCACATGACGTAGGTGGAAGTACCGACCCAGTGTTATAACGAACGTGCAAAGACTAAATCAAACGCCCTTTACACAAATAAACATTTATATACTTCTTAACCTGCAAATGCGCGACTTCTGTGTTCTGCTTTTGCGTGACGTATGATGTCATCATGTCGGAAAGGTCACATGATGTAGGTGGAAGTGCCGACCAAGTGGCGAAAAACTCTATCTCATGTCCTCCAACTTTAAAAATGTTTTAAAGACCCTATTCCTCTGGGATGGTTTGTCTGGATCAGACCCTATTCCTCTGGGATGGTGCAGATCCTCTGAAGCCCTTCCTCTGGGATGGTTTGTCTGGATCAGACCCTATTCCTCTGGGATGGTTTGTCTGGATCAGATCCTATTCCTCTGGGATGGTTTGTCTGGATCAGACCCTATTCCTCTGGGATGGTGCAGATCCTCTGAAGCCCTTCCTCTGTGATGGTTTTTCTGGATCAGACCCTATTCCTCTGGGATGGTTTGTCTGGATCAGACCCTATTCCTCTGGGATGGTTTGTCTGGATCAGACCCTATTCCTCTGGGATGGTTTGTCTGGATCAGACCCTATTCCTCTGGGATGGTGCAGATCCTCTGAAGCCCTTCCTCTGGGATGGTTTGTCTGGATCAGACCCTATTCCTCTGGGATGGTTTGTCTGGATCAGACCCTATTCCTCTGGGATGGTTTGTCTGGATCAGACCCTATTCCTCTGGGATGGTTTGTCTGGATCAGACCCTATTCCTCTGGGATGGTGCAGATCCTCTGAAGCCCTTCCTCTGGGATGGTTTGTCTGGATCAGACCCTATTCCTCTGGGATGGTTTGTCTGGATCAGACCCTATTCCTCTGGGATGGTGCAGATCCTCTGAAGCCCTTCCTCTGGGATGGTTTGTCTGGATCAGATCCTATTCCTCTGGGATGGTTTGTCTGGATCAGACTCTATTCCTCTGGGATGGTTTGTCTGGATCAGACCCTATTCCTCTGGGATGGTTTGTCTGGATCAGACCCTATTCCTCTGGGATGGTTTGTCTGGATCAGACCCTATTCCTCGTCTGAGATCCTCTGAAGCCCTTCCTCTGAAACTGCAGTGATTTGGACCTTCAGCCGTTGGTTCCCATTGAAGTCCATTATGAGGAGAACAATCCTGGAATGTTTTCCTCAAAAAACTTCTGAAGAAAGAAAGACATCTCGGATGAGATGGGGGTGAGGAAACTATCAGGAAACGAATATAACATTTCAGCAGTTTGGGGGATTTTTACGCTGTAGCGAGTAATTCACATCCACATCATTTTTGACTCAAAAGGTCCCGTAAACTGTAAAATATGTAGTTGTGTTTTTACGAGTCTGTTGTCTAACATCCAGCCAGAGAGTAAAACACACTCTTTTACCTCGGTCACATCCAGCGGGACGCGCCGTATTAACTTAACAAGCTCGTCCGCTGATCGAATGATGGGCTCTGGATGTATAAAAACACATTTATTGAGGCGGTGTTATGTGAGCTGATCTTTCTTTTTCGGTGAAATGGCTTTTAGTTCCTGCTTGGCGCACACACATCAGCTGGAGTCCGTTTAGTGTGACTCCGAGGGGTTTTGGTTTGGGGTCAGAAGTGCAACCCTAGAGGTCGTCAGAGGTCAAGGTGTGTCTGAATCTCTGCTGAACGTCCTGCAGAAGCCCGTCTGGAGGTCATTGTTAAAGCTATAGATGTCTTTTAAATGGTCAGTCGTGTGTTTTTGTGTTTAACAGCTGAGAGAAAACACTGGTGTCGGTTTTACACCAATTTACACTCAGAAATGGCTAGGAAAACACTGAATAAAAGGTGAAATTGTGAGATTTTGATGTAGAAAACCTGTAAAACATTCTACAACAGCGTTATTTTACTATTTTTTACTATTATAGTTTCTGTTTTCATTTTAATTTTAGTTAAATATCAGTAATTTTTAAGAGAGAGAGAGAGAGAGAGAGAGAGAGAGAGACAGAGAGAGAGAGAGAGAGAGAGACAGAGAGAGAGAGAGAGAGAGAGAGAGAGAGACAGAGAGAGAGAGAGAGAGAGAGAGAGAGAGAGAGAGAGAGAGAGAGAGAGAGGAGAGAGAGAGAGAGAGAGAGAGAGAGAGAGAGAGAGAGAGAGAAGAGAGAGAGAGAGAGAGAGAGAGAGAGAGAGAGAGAGAGAGAGAGAGAGAGAGAGAGAGAGAGAGAGAGAGAGAGAGAGAGAGAGACAGAGAGAGAGAGAGAGAGAGAGAGAGAGAGAGAGAGAGAGAGAGAGAGAGAGAGAGAGAGAGAGAGAGAGAGAGAGAGAGAGAGAGAGAGAGAGAGAGAGAGAGAGAGAGAGAGAGAGGGAGAGAGAGAGAGAGAGAGAGAGAGAGGACGGGACTGATTTAATTTAAGCCTGGCCATCCATGACTTCCACACAGATATGGATGAGATATTCTTCATAGTCTCAAACACTAAATCAAAAGAATTCTTGAGCCGATAAATGACATTTTCCAACCATTGGTTTTCTTTTTTTGATTTTTATCCGCTTTATTTGAATGTAAATGAAAAATAGATTGTGTGAACGATCCTCTGTCTTGTTTTAATTCAAGCAGAAATATGATTTTTGTAATGAAGATGTTTAAATCTCAGAGATATTGAGCTGCTTTCTGTCTTCATCATTTTCATTGTAGTTTTTTCAGGGTTTTAGTTTTTTTTAATACAATATTTAATTGTTTTTTTATTATTATTTACTATTTTTTAAAATAGTTATAATGTTAATATTGTACTTTTGTTTCAGCTTTAGCTCAGTTATTTTCTGTTTTACTAATTTTTGTACTTTTAGCCTAAAACTGTTATTTTGGTATTATTAATATAGTATTATGGTATTTATTATTATTTTGAATTAGTATTTATTTTTAAATTCTCAGTTCATTTTCATTGTAGTTTTTTCAGGTTTTTAGTTTTTATTGTTTTTTACTATTTTATACAAAACTATTATATTATATATTAGCATTGTGGTATTTGTTATTATTTTGAATTAGTATTTCTTATATTTTCTGTTCATTTGCATTATCATTTTTTTAAAAGCTGCACTATGTAACGTTTCCGTTCGCTAGAGGTAATCTATTCAAAATTAAGGCGCCAGTTTGAGCGCAGGATCTTGGGACATGTGGTCTTCACCTCACAGCCGGTGGGAAAGAATCGGGATAGCACTCGGGCAGAAATCATGGATGTGATTATTAACGTTACTGTAGGGAAGCAGAGCAGGGGCGAGTGTTGAGGAGCTGAGCGAGGCCGCTGGAGCGAGTGCTAATGAGATGAACGCAACACACGCGAGCAGCGGGACTTTTATTATGCCACAGGCGCCGGCACAGTCTTTTCCGCTCCTGAGTGTGAGGTAACACAGCTCTGTTCATCATATCACACACATCTGAGTGTGAGGTAACGCAGCTCTGTTCATCATATCACACACATCTGAGTGTGAGGTAACACAGCTCTGTTCATCATATCACACACATCTGAGTGTGAGGTAACACAGCTCTGCTTATCATATCACACACATCTGAGTGTGAGGTAACACAGCTCTGTTCATCATATCACACACATCTGAGTGTGAGGTAACACAGCTCTGCTTATCATATCACACACATCTGAGTGTGAGGTAACGCAGCTCTGTTTATCATATCACACACATCTGAGTGTGAGGTAACAGCTCTGCTCATCATATCACACACATCTGAGTGTGAGGTAACGCAGCTCTGTTCATCATATCACACACATCTGAGTGTGAGGTAACACAGCTCTGTTCATCATATCACACACATCTGAGTGTGAGGTAACGCAGCTCTGTTCATCATATCACACACATCTGAGTGTGAGGTAACACAGCTCTGTTCATCATATCACACACATCTGAGTGTGAGGTAACACAGCTCTGTTCATCATATCACACACATCTGAGTGTGAGGTAACACAGCTCTGTTCATCATATCACACACATCTGAGTGTGAGGTAACAGCTCTGCTCATCATATCACACACATCTGAGTGTGAGGTAACACAGCTCTGTTCATCATATCACACACATCTGAGTGTGAGGTAACACAGCTCTGCTTATCATATCACACACATCTGAGTGTGAGGTAACACAGCTCTGCTCATCATATCACACACATCTGAGTGTGAGGTAACACAGCTCTGTTCATCATATCACACACATCTGAGTGTGAGGTAACACAGCTCTGTTCATCATATCACACACATCTGAGTGTGAGGTAACACAGCTCTGTTCATCATATCACACACATCTGAGTGTGAGGTAACACAGCTCTGTTCATCATATCACACACATCTGAGTGTGAGGTAACACAGCTCTGTTCATCATATCACACACATCTGAGTGTGAGGTAACACAGCTCTGTTCATCATATCACACACATCTGAGTGTGAGGTAACGCAGCTCTGCTTATCATATCACACACATCTGAGTGTGAGGTAACACAGCTCTGTTCATCATATCACACACATCTGAGTGTGAGGTAACACAGCTCTGTTCATCATATCACACACATCTGAGTGTGAGGTAACACAGCTCTGTTCATCATATCACACACATCTGAGTGTGAGGTAACACAGCTCTGTTCATCATATCACACACATCTGAGTGTGAGGTAACACAGCTCTGTTCATCATATCACACACATCTGAGTGTGAGGTAACACAGCTCTGTTTATCATATCACACACATCTGAGTGTGAGGTAACGCAGCTCTGTTCATCATATCACACACATCTGAGTGTGAGGTAACACAGCTCTGTTCATCATATCACACACATCTGAGTGTGAGGTAACACAGCTCTGTTCATCATATCACACACATCTGAGTGTGAGGTAACGCAGCTCTGTTTATCATATCACACACATCTGAGTGTGAGGTAACACAGCTCTGTTCATCATATCACACACATCTGAGTGTGAGGTAACACAGCTCTGTTCATCATATCACACACATCTGAGTGTGAGGTAACACAGCTCTGTTCATCATATCACACACATCTGAGTGTGAGGTAACACAGCTCTGTTCATCATATCACACACATCTGAGTGTGAGGTAACACAGCTCTGTTCATCATATCACACACATCTGAGTGTGAGGTAACACAGCTCTGTTCATCATATCACACACATCTGAGTGTGAGGTAACGCAGCTCTGTTCATCATATCACACACATCTGAGTGTGAGGTAACACAGCTCTGTTCATCATATCACACACATCTGAGTGTGAGGTAACACAGCTCTGTTCATCATATCACACACATCTGAGTGTGAGGTAACGCTGCTCTGTTCATCATATCACACACATCTGAGTGTGAGGTAACAGAGCTCTGTTCATCATATCACACACATCTGAGTGTGAGGTAACACAGCTCTGTTCATCATATCACACACATCTGAGTGTGAGGTAACGCAGCTCTGTTCATCATATCACACACATCTGAGTGTGAGGTAACACAGCTCTGTTCATCATATCACACACATCTGAGTGTGAGGTAACACAGCTCTGTTCATCATATCACACACATCTGAGTGTGAGGTAACACAGCTCTGTTCATCATATCACACACATCTGAGTGTGAGGTAACACAGCTCTGCTCATCATATCACACACATCTGAGTGTGAGGTAACACAGCTCTGTTCATCATATCACACACATCTGAGTGTGAGGTAACACAGCTCTGTTCATCATATCACACACATCTGAGTGTGAGGTAACGCAGCTCTGTTCATCATATCACACACATCTGAGTGTGAGGTAACACAGCTCTGTTCATCATATCACACACACATCTGAGTGTGAGGTAACGCAGCTCTGTTCATCATATCACACACATCTGAGTGTGAGGTAACGCAGCTCTGTTCATCATATCACACACATCTGAGTGTGAGGTAACACAGCTCTGTTCATCATATCACACACATCTGAGTGTGAGGTAACACAGCTCTGTTCATCATATCACACACATCTGAGTGTGAGGTAACACAGCTCTGTTCATCATATCACACACATCTGAGTGTGAGGTAACACAGCTCTGTTCATCATATCACACACATCTGAGTGTGAGGTAACACAGCTCTGTTCATCATATCACACACATCTGAGTGTGAGGTAACACAGCTCTGTTCATCATATCACACACATCTGAGTGTGAGGTAACGCAGCTCT
Source organism: Gobiocypris rarus (assembly GCA_023029165.1). NCBI lineage: Eukaryota > Metazoa > Chordata > Actinopteri > Cypriniformes > Gobionidae > Gobiocypris > Gobiocypris rarus. The sequence continues at coordinate 1,770,721 of CM040928.1, forward strand.
GCTTATCATATCACACACATCTGAGTGTGAGGTAACAGCTCTGTTCATCATATCACACACATCTGAGTGTGAGGTAACACAGCTCTGTTCATCATATCACACACATCTGAGTGTGAGGTAACGCAGCTCTGTTCATCATATCACACACATCTGAGTGTGAGGTAACACAGCTCTGCTCATCATATCACACACATCTGAGTGTGAGGTAACACAGCTCTGTTCATCATATCACACACATCTGAGTGTGAGGTAACACAGCTCTGTTCATCATATCACACACATCTGAGTGTGAGGTAACGCAGCTCTGCTTATCATATCACACACATCTGAGTGTGAGGTAACACAGCTCTGTTCATCATATCACACACATCTGAGTGTGAGGTAACACAGCTCTGTTCATCATATCACACACATCTGAGTGTGAGGTAACACAGCTCTGTTCATCATATCACACACATCTGAGTGTGAGGTAACACAGCTCTGTTCATCATATCACACACATCTGAGTGTGAGGTAACGCTGCTCTGTTCATCATATCACACACATCTGAGTGTGAGGTAACACAGCTCTGTTCATCATATCACACACATCTGAGTGTGAGGTAACACAGCTCTGTTCATCATATCACACACATCTGAGTGTGAGGTAACGCAGCTCTGTTCATCATATCACACACATCTGAGTGTGAGGTAACACAGCTCTGTTCATCATATCACACACATCTGAGTGTGAGGTAACACAGCTCTGTTCATCATATCACACACATCTGAGTGTGAGGTAACACAGCTCTGTTCATCATATCACACACATCTGAGTGTGAGGTAACAGCTCTGCTCATCATATCACACACATCTGAGTGTGAGGTAACACAGCTCTGTTCATCATATCACACACATCTGAGTGTGAGGTAACACAGCTCTGCTTATCATATCACACACATCTGAGTGTGAGGTAACACAGCTCTGTTCATCATATCACACACATCTGAGTGTGAGGTAACACAGCTCTGTTCATCATATCACACACATCTGAGTGTGAGGTAACACAGCTCTGTTCATCATATCACACACATCTGAGTGTGAGGTAACACAGCTCTGTTCATCATATCACACACATCTGAGTGTGAGGTAACACAGCTCTGTTCATCATATCACACACATCTGAGTGTGAGGTAACAGCTCTGCTCATCATATCACACACATCTGAGTGTGAGGTAACACAGCTCTGTTCATCATATCACACACATCTGAGTGTGAGGTAACACAGCTCTGCTTATCATATCACACACATCTGAGTGTGAGGTAACACAGCTCTGCTCATCATATCACACACATCTGAGTGTGAGTTAACACAGCTCTGTTCATCATATCACACACATCTGAGTGTGAGGTAACACAGCTCTGTTCATCATATCACACACATCTGAGTGTGAGGTAACACAGCTCTGTTCATCATATCACACACATCTGAGTGTGAGGTAACACAGCTCTGCTTATCATATCACACACATCTGAGTGTGAGGTAACGCAGCTCTGCTCATCATATCACACACATCTGAGTGTGAGGTAACACAGCTCTGCTCATCATATCACACACATCTGAGTGTGAGGTAACACAGCTCTGTTCATCATATCACACACATCTGAGTGTGAGGTAACACAGCTCTGTTCATCATATCACACACATCTGAGTGTGAGGTAACGCAGCTCTGCTTATCATATCACACACATCTGAGTGTGAGGTAACACAGCTCTGTTCATCATATCACACACATCTGAGTGTGAGGTAACACAGCTCTGTTCATCATATCACACACATCTGAGTGTGAGGTAACGCAGCTCTGCTTATCATATCACACACATCTGAGTGTGAGGTAACACAGCTCTGTTCATCATATCACACACATCTGAGTGTGAGGTAACACAGCTCTGTTCATCATATCACACACATCTGAGTGTGAGGTAACGCAGCTCTGTTTATCATATCACACACATCTGAGTGTGAGGTAACACAGCTCTGTTCATCATATCACACACATCTGAGTGTGAGGTAACACAGCTCTGTTCATCATATCACACACATCTGAGTGTGAGGTAACACAGCTCTGTTCATCATATCACACACATCTGAGTGTGAGGTAACACAGCTCTGTTCATCATATCACACACATCTGAGTGTGAGGTAACACAGCTCTGTTCATCATATCACACACATCTGAGTGTGAGGTAACACAGCTCTGTTCATCATATCACACACATCTGAGTGTGAGGTAACGCAGCTCTGTTCATCATATCACACACATCTGAGTGTGAGGTAACACAGCTCTGTTCATCATATCACACACATCTGAGTGTGAGGTAACACAGCTCTGTTCATCATATCACACACATCTGAGTGTGAGGTAACGCTGCTCTGTTCATCATATCACACACATCTGAGTGTGAGGTAACAGAGCTCTGTTCATCATATCACACACATCTGAGTGTGAGGTAACACAGCTCTGTTCATCATATCACACACATCTGAGTGTGAGGTAACGCAGCTCTGTTCATCATATCACACACATCTGAGTGTGAGGTAACACAGCTCTGTTCATCATATCACACACATCTGAGTGTGAGGTAACACAGCTCTGTTCATCATATCACACACATCTGAGTGTGAGGTAACACAGCTCTGTTCATCATATCACACACATCTGAGTGTGAGGTAACACAGCTCTGCTCATCATATCACACACATCTGAGTGTGAGGTAACACAGCTCTGTTCATCATATCACACACATCTGAGTGTGAGGTAACACAGCTCTGTTCATCATATCACACACATCTGAGTGTGAGGTAACGCAGCTCTGTTCATCATATCACACACATCTGAGTGTGAGGTAACACAGCTCTGTTCATCATATCACACACACATCTGAGTGTGAGGTAACGCAGCTCTGTTCATCATATCACACACATCTGAGTGTGAGGTAACGCAGCTCTGTTCATCATATCACACACATCTGAGTGTGAGGTAACACAGCTCTGTTCATCATATCACACACATCTGAGTGTGAGGTAACACAGCTCTGTTCATCATATCACACACATCTGAGTGTGAGGTAACACAGCTCTGTTCATCATATCACACACATCTGAGTGTGAGGTAACACAGCTCTGTTCATCATATCACACACATCTGAGTGTGAGGTAACACAGCTCTGTTCATCATATCACACACATCTGAGTGTGAGGTAACGCAGCTCTGCTTATCATATCACACACATCTGAGTGTGAGGTAACAGCTCTGTTCATCATATCACACACATCTGAGTGTGAGGTAACACAGCTCTGTTCATCATATCACACACATCTGAGTGTGAGGTAACGCAGCTCTGTTCATCATATCACACACATCTGAGTGTGAGGTAACACAGCTCTGCTCATCATATCACACACATCTGAGTGTGAGGTAACACAGCTCTGTTCATCATATCACACACATCTGAGTGTGAGGTAACACAGCTCTGTTCATCATATCACACACATCTGAGTGTGAGGTAACGCAGCTCTGCTTATCATATCACACACATCTGAGTGTGAGGTAACACAGCTCTGTTCATCATATCACACACATCTGAGTGTGAGGTAACACAGCTCTGTTCATCATATCACACACATCTGAGTGTGAGGTAACACAGCTCTGTTCATCATATCACACACATCTGAGTGTGAGGTAACACAGCTCTGTTCATCATATCACACACATCTGAGTGTGAGGTAACGCTGCTCTGTTCATCATATCACACACATCTGAGTGTGAGGTAACACAGCTCTGTTCATCATATCACACACATCTGAGTGTGAGGTAACACAGCTCTGTTCATCATATCACACACATCTGAGTGTGAGGTAACGAGCTCTGTTCATCATATCACACACATCTGAGTGTGAGGTAACACAGCTCTGTTCATCATATCACACACATCTGAGTGTGAGGTAACACAGCTCTGTTCATCATATCACACACATCTGAGTGTGAGGTAACACAGCTCTGTTCATCATATCACACACATCTGAGTGTGAGGTAACAGCTCTGCTCATCATATCACACACATCTGAGTGTGAGGTAACACAGCTCTGTTCATCATATCACACACATCTGAGTGTGAGGTAACACAGCTCTGCTTATCATATCACACACATCTGAGTGTGAGGTAACACAGCTCTGTTCATCATATCACACACATCTGAGTGTGAGGTAACACAGCTCTGTTCATCATATCACACACATCTGAGTGTGAGGTAACACAGCTCTGTTCATCATATCACACACATCTGAGTGTGAGGTAACACAGCTCTGTTCATCATATCACACACATCTGAGTGTGAGGTAACACAGCTCTGTTCATCATATCACACACATCTGAGTGTGAGGTAACAGCTCTGCTCATCATATCACACACATCTGAGTGTGAGGTAACACAGCTCTGTTCATCATATCACACACATCTGAGTGTGAGGTAACACAGCTCTGCTTATCATATCACACACATCTGAGTGTGAGGTAACACAGCTCTGCTCATCATATCACACACATCTGAGTGTGAGTTAACACAGCTCTGTTCATCATATCACACACATCTGAGTGTGAGGTAACACAGCTCTGTTCATCATATCACACACATCTGAGTGTGAGGTAACACAGCTCTGTTCATCATATCACACACATCTGAGTGTGAGGTAACACAGCTCTGCTTATCATATCACACACATCTGAGTGTGAGGTAACGCAGCTCTGCTCATCATATCACACACATCTGAGTGTGAGGTAACACAGCTCTGCTCATCATATCACACACATCTGAGTGTGAGGTAACACAGCTCTGTTCATCATATCACACACATCTGAGTGTGAGGTAACACAGCTCTGTTCATCATATCACACACATCTGAGTGTGAGGTAACGCAGCTCTGCTTATCATATCACACACATCTGAGTGTGAGGTAACACAGCTCTGTTCATCATATCACACACATCTGAGTGTGAGGTAACACAGCTCTGTTCATCATATCACACACATCTGAGTGTGAGGTAACGCAGCTCTGCTTATCATATCACACACATCTGAGTGTGAGGTAACACAGCTCTGTTCATCATATCACACATCTGAGTGTGAGGTAACGCAGCTCTGTTCATCATATCACACACATCTGAGTGTGAGGTAACGCAGCTCTGTTCATCATATCACACACATCTGAGTGTGAGGTAACACAGCTCTGTTCATCATATCACACACATCTGAGTGTGAGGTAACACAGCTCTGTTCATCATATCACACACATCTGAGTGTGAGGTAACACAGCTCTGTTCATCATATCACACACATCTGAGTGTGAGGTAACACAGCTCTGTTTATCATATCACACACATCTGAGTGTGAGGTAACACAGCTCTGTTCATCATATCACACACATCTGAGTGTGAGGTAACACAGCTCTGCTTATCATATCACACACATCTGAGTGTGAGGTAACACAGCTCTGCTCATCATATCACACACATCTGAGTGTGAGGTAACGCAGCTCTGTTCATCATATCACACACATCTGAGTGTGAGGTAACACAGCTCTGTTCATCATATCACACACATCTGAGTGTGAGGTAACACAGCTCTGTTCATCATATCACACACATCTGAGTGTGAGGTAACGCAGCTCTGCTTATCATATCACACCCATCTGAGTGTGAGGTAACACAGCTCTGTTCATCATATCACACACATCTGAGTGTGAGGTAACACAGCTCTGTTCATCATATCACACACATCTGAGTGTGTTGAACATGATGTTATGCCGTTACTCTGTGCGTTCGCTCAGCGGCTGCTAGTTCACACTGTTAATAGTAAAGCGCTTCTGCAGAATAACATCGGTAACCGAGGGTAACGCAGATATGATGTCACTGACAGGCCACGCCCTCACACGTCCCGGGTCACTGGTTAAAATAGAGATTTCTCACGATTTACAAATAGTTGGAAACATTTGGGATATTGCAAGAACTCAATTTAACAAAATATATAACACTGGCCTGGTGGATTTTGGATATTTTACCCAAAAACTTTACATATTTTATTCATTTATTTATTTATTTTATTTTAAATGACTAGGCTATTCATTATTTAATAAATTATTTAAAAAAATTGTATTTTGGTTATGTCATTTATATTTCAGTTTTAGCTTAGTTATAGTATAGTTTTTATAACTGTAGTTCTAAAAATAGAACTAAAATAGAATATTTCGAAATTATTTTTTCAGTTCACACATTTTATTCCAAAAAACTTTTTCATAGTTTTATTTAAATATAGTAACACTTCAGTGTAATCTGAAGTGCTGCAGAAATGTTTTATGGCAGATGAACCACACACACACACACACACACACACACACACACACACACGTTTGTTTTTGTGAAATGTGGGGACATTCCATAGGCGTAATGCATTTTATACTGTACAAACCGTATTTTCTATTCCCCTACACTGCCCCTAAACCTACCCATCACACACACACACACACACACACACACACACACACACACACACACACACTGCCCCTGCCCCTAAACCTACCCATCACACACACACACACACACACACACACACACACACACACACACACACACACACACACACACACACACACACAAACACACACACTGCCCCTGCCCCTAAACCTACCCATCACACACACACACACACACACACACACACTGCCCTGCCCCTAAACCTACCCATCACACACACACACACACACACACACACACACACACACACACACACACACACACACACACACACACACACTACCCATCATAGGAGACTGCTCAGTTTACTTCCTGTGAAAAAACCTCATCCTGTGATTTATAAGCATTTTGAAAAGTGAGGACATGGGGAACGTCCTCATATTTCACCCTCTTTTTGTAATACCTGTGTCATACCCATGTCATTATACACATTTGTGTCCTGATATTTCACAAAAACATGCCCCACACACACACACACACACACACACACACACACACACACACACACACTGATATTTATGAGAACCCAGGAATGAAGCGTCACCCGTTCCCTGTCGGCCGACTCCGCATAAATCATCCTGTGATTAGACGGGCCGCGCGGAGATTTACGTCCATCTGAAGCAGGAACACCTGCAGGTGAAGCAAGCGCCCGTAAGTCACGCTTGTTGAGTTGATGTGCCGGGCTATATTTGCCCTCGCCAATGGCCGAGAGGCTCCAGACCTGACACAGTTGTCCCGGCCAATGCCTGCGTGAGGATGGCCCCCGCTGGGGCGTAATGTGACCGGTAATGACGTGCGTGTCAAGCTTTCGGCACGGCGCGGGTCAGCTGGAGTGTGTTTGGACTGTTTCTTCAGGCCTGCTGTGAGCGGGCCGCTCGGGCCAGAGGCTGTGACAGACCTGCCAAGACCCGACGGGAGATTTAGGCAACAGCTGCAGGGTGTCCGTGGACAAGGAGACGCTCGGCATCCTGTCAGCGCCCGCTATGTTTAGAGCCGCCAGCCGCTCTCTTCCCTCTGAATATTCCCTCTGTCCTTCCCTTATTCATCCCAGTCAACGCATGTTTCAGGATCTCAAAGGAGAATATTCGTTTATTCCCCGTTTCTTCTGTGGAGCATAAGAGTCCCCCCCAGAAAACATTAGAAAAACATAGGCTACTTATTCCAAACTTTTGCCATTTTTTTAAATTATTTTTTTATATCTAATATTTTTTAATTAATTAATTTTAATTACATTTTAAATATTTCATAAATATTTTATTTTGTTTAATTCAATTTAAATTTATAATTTTTGAATAATTTGGTTACATACATTTTTTATTTAATTTATTTTTTAATTACATTAAATCTTTTTATTAAATTATTATTTTGTTTATTTATTTTTACATTTTAATTGTATTTTATTATTGTATTTTATGTTATTAAAATTTTTGAAAAAAATTAAATAATTTTGTTTTATTTTTTAATAATTTAGATTTTTTTATGTAATTAAATTTGTATTTGTATATAAAATTGTATTTTATTTTGTTATTTTTTTGTTTTTTTAATTAAATTTATAATTTATTAAAACATTTCATTTTTTAAATGTGATTACATTTTATAAAAAATATTATTTTATTTATTTTTTAATTTCATTTAATTTTTTGTATTTCATTTAATTATTTTGTTTAATTTTAATTTTAATTACATTTTTATTTTATTTTATTATTGTATTCATTTTTTATTTAAAATTACTTTATACATTTTTTAAAAACATTACATTTTTTGTATTTTTTATTTGTTTATTTATTTTTTACATTTCAATTAAATTTGTATTTTTATTTTATTATTATAATTTTAAAAAATACTTACAATTATTTAAAATATTATTTAAATTTTACTTTTTTATTTTATTTTGTTTTTTTAATTTATAATTTGTTTATAAATTTCATTTTGTAAATTTGATTACATTTAAAAAATATATTATTTTGTTTATTTTTTTAATTATTTAAATTTTTTGTATTGCATTTAATTATTTTGTTTGTTTATATATTTTTAAAAATTTAATTAAATTAGTATTTTTATTATTGTATTTTTTTATTACTTAAATTTTTTTTTAAAAATTACTTAATATTATTTAATTTAATTAAAAAAAAATATATTTTATTTTGTTTTTCCGGCTAAAATATTCCGTGTCCGTGGACCAGGAGCCGCTCTGCATCCTGTCAGCGACCGCTATGTTTAGACAGCCGCTCTCTTCCCTATGAATATTCCCTCTGTCCTTCCCTTTTTTTCATCCCAGCGAAAGCATGTTCCGATATTTCATTTTAAAGAGACAGTTCACCCAAAATCATAATTCTGTCAGCGTTTACTCGTCCTCAAGTCGCTGCAAACCTCTTTAACAGTCTCTCTTCTGGTGAAGAGAAAGTCCAAATGTGTTTCTGTTATTATGGGCTCAAACAGCTGGAACATTCTTCCCAACATCTCGGCTATAGAAAGCCCCGCAGGTTCGTTTGTGTGTGAGCGATCGCTTTAATCATCCCCGTCTCTGACGCCCACCTGACCTGACCTAGAGAAGCCGTTCCAGCCTCGTTTCATTTCTGCTTGAAATAGGCCAAGTGGAAAGAGACGTGGGAACACGGCACCAGTATCAGTGCTGGATAATGCAGGGATGAGGATGATTTGCACTGGGGAATTATGGGGGTTTGTAACTTGCACAGACGAATCTCTGGATGTGTACAGGATGATTATGTGACCTTTGATTAAATAAACATGTGGGATTAAGGCCGTTGTGTTGTGACACGTTGCTCTTTTATATTACTGTGGGTGAAACATGACAGAGCTTCATCATATTATGTCCAGATCATCAGAATGATTTCTGAAGGATCATGTGACACTGAGGACTGGACACTTTACTGTATATACAGCTGATTTGAATTCCAATATTTCACTATTTTTACAGTATTTTTGATCAAATAGACGCAGCTCTGGCGGTTCATATGAAGGCTCGGGCATTATTCGCTGTCCATGACCTTGCAGCTTCTCCGCGGGGGTCTGACCTCCGCTTCTTCATTTAGCTGCTCCTGAAAGCTGTCCTCAGACCGTGGGATGGGCTGCCGGGGTCATAGTTCACAGACCTGCCCCGGGTGTCAAATCCTAATTGACTAGACTGGATTTATTCCTCCGTAGCACAGCAGCTGCGCGGTTGCTCTCCGTCACGTGTCGGCTGTGTAGATCTATAGTAGCCGTTCTTCAGGGCACTCGCTCATGCCGCTGGATATTTTGGCTGTGCTAATCCTGAGGAAAGGGGGTCTGATGCTATTTCATGCATTCTGCCTTATTTCCACTGTTAAAGAGTTGATTCTCATCATAGTTTCAAAACACGAGTTGAACGCATGACGGAGTATTTCTGTGCCAAATACACTCCTTTAGGATTCAGACAAGTTTTGTTAAGTTGTTTTCGAGTATGGCCCTGTATGACATCATAAAGGGTGGAATTCCTTATATGGGCACACACACACACACACACATCATCGAGCTTTGTTGGGGTTACGGGAGCCATCGGCTGCTCCGGCGTTGTGTTTTTTAGACACGAGATCAATCAACAATGTCACTAAAGAAGTGTGTGTTTGTGTTAGTGTTGTCAAAAGTATCGACCTCGATACCAAATCGATACTGAAGTTTTAAAAATGTGCCGCTTTGAGCGCTGTTGAGCTGTAATCGTAAACACCTCTGACTGGCCATTGTGCTCGCGCGCTCATCGGATGTGCCTGTGATTGGCTACAATGATCAACGCACGGCAGCGCTTGAAAGCACACGGAAGTGTTTGAAAACGTTTTGAAAGCACAAGCAGGCATCGCCCAGCGGACCGGTAGGCTGACAGACGCCTGCATTCAAACGCTCCGTGTGTGTCTGTGCAAGCGTCATTGATGTATATTTATAACATGTTTGTGAATCGCTGATTGTTGTAGCCAATCACAGATGTGTTTGATGAGCGCAATGGCCAGTCAGACGTGTTTACGCGGCACATTTTTAAAACTTCAGTATCGATTTGGTATCGAGGTCGATACTTTTGACATCCCTAGTGTGTGTGTGTGAGGGAATGATCAGCTTGTTCAGATTCCCAAATAACCCAAATAACCCCAAGGGAACAGGGGATGCAGTTTGTGTTCCCGGAGTTCTGCGAGTGTGTGTGTTTGTTCCCGGTCATGAGTGGGATCCTCAGGCGGTGAGTGAAACTGCATCAAATGTGTGTGTTTTGTTGGCAATCGGCACGCAAGTGCATATGATGTGAACAACACCAACGTATAGTGTGTGTGTGTGTGTGAGGCAGTACTATAGATACTCCAGATTAACACGAGACCGGCAGAAACTGTGTGTGTGTGTGTGTCTGTGTGTGTGTGCGTGTGTGTGTGTGTGTGAGTGTGTGTGTGTGAGACAGTACTATAGATACTCCAGATAAACACAAGATCAGCAGAAACTGTGTGTGTGTGTGTGTGTGTGTGTGTTTGTGTGTGTGTCTGTGTGTGTGTGCGTGTGTGTGTGTGTGTGTGTGTGTGTGTGTGTGTGTGTGTGTGTGTGTGTGTGTGAGGCAGTACTATAGATACTCCAGATTAACACGAGACCGGCAGAAACTGTGTGTGTGTGTGTCTGTGTGTGTGTGCGTCTGTGTGTGTGTGTGTGTCTGTGTGTGTGTGGGCATGTTTTTGTGAAATATCAGGACACAAATGTGTATAATGACATGGGTATGACACAGGTATTACAAAAGAGGGTGAAATATGAGGACGTTCCCCATGTCCTCACTTTTCAAAGTGCTTATAAATCACACAGGATGAGGTTTTTTCACAGAAAGTAAACTGTGCAGTCTCCTGTGATGGGTAGTGTGTGTGTGTGTGTGTGTGTGTGTGTGTGTGTGTGTGTGTCTGTGTGTGTGTGTGTGTGTGTGTGTGTGAGTGTGTGTGTGTGAGACAGTACTATAGATACTCCAGATAAACACAAGATCAGCAGAAACTGTGTGTGTGTGTGTGTGTGTGTTGTGTGTGTGTCTGTGTGTGTGTGTGTGTGTGTGTGTGTGTGTGTGTGTGTGTGTGTGTGTGTGTGTGTGTGTGTGTGTGTGTGTGTGAGGCAGTACTATAGATACTCCAGATTAACACGAGACCGGCAGAAACTGTGTGTGTGTGTGTGTGTGTGTGTGTGCGTCTGTGTGTGTGTGTGTGTCTGTGTGTGTGTGGGCATGTTTTTGTGAAATATCAGGACACAAATGTGTATAATGACATGGGTATGACACAGGTATTACAAAAAGAGGGTGAAATATGAGGACGTTCCCCATGTCCTCACTTTTCAAAATGCTTATAAATCACACAGGATGACGTTTTTCACAGAAAGTAAACTGCACAGTCTCCTGTGATGTAGTGTGTGTGTGTGTGTGTGTGTGTGTGTGTGTGTGTGTGTGTGTGTGTGTGTGTGTGTGTGTGTGTGTGTGTGAGGCAGTACTATAGATACTCCAGATTAACACGAGACCGGCTGAAACTGTGTGTGTGATGACCCTTTAGGGTGTCCTTGAGTTGGGAGAGGAGTGTGTTTCTCTCTCTGCCAGCTCACCTGTGGATGTTCACTTATCGTAATGTCTCAGACTGCTATTGATTTGAGTTGTTGTCCGTGTCAGGATTAAACCGGCTCTAAACAGAGACGTCCAGCATTGGATTAGTGTTGTGTAGCCACACGAGGGACTGCAGGGACACAGCTCATCATCTGTGCTCAGCTTACTGTGTCTTAAAATATATTCAAATAGAATTATTATTTTTTTTCCCGATATGAATAATATTACACAATTACTATATTTTGGATCAAATAAATGCAGCCGTGGTGAGCAGAAGAGAATCTTTCAGAAACATTATAAAATCCCAAAAGTTTTTATTTTATTTTAATTTATTACATATGTTTTTAATGACGTAATTTTTTATTTACTTTACTTTTTTATTTAAAAAAATTATGTATTCTCTAAAAATTATGACATTAACTTTAAAATGTTTAATATAACTTTTGAGATAACATTAAAATAAATGTTAAATATATTTATGACTGATTTATATGAAATAATATGACTGATTTACTGTATTTCTCATCAAATAAACAAGAGAAGAGAAGAGACTTATATTGTATTTTTTATTATTCTTGAGGAAATTATAACATGAACTTTGTTATTATAATTTTAAAATATTTTTACTAAATATTATATTATTAAGTATACTATGGGTAAAATATGACTTTTGTTATGAGATAAAGTGAACACAGTAATGAAGACTTTTTTTAATAATTTATTTTATTTAATTGTAATTTTTCTTGGGGAAATTATAACTATATATTAAGCCGTGTTTCCACCGCAGGAACTTTCCCCAGGAGCGAGGAACTTTGAGGTGGTACTCGGTGTGTTTCGACCGCAGGGTCTAAATGAAGTTCCGGGTAAATAGTCCCTGCTCGCGGTACTTTCTCAAAGTTCAGGAAGTTTGGGTGGAACTTGGGCGCTGAACATGCTGATTGGTTGAGTTCACGCAGCATTTTATCTTGCTCTTTAAAAGTATTGCTCTTTCTGTCCGGTGGCGTAGCGTTCGTCTCGCCATCTCACGGTCAATGTCCATAATAGCTGATAATAAAATCGTTGTCTTATTTTAAATCTAGCTTTACACACTTAAAGCAGAATACGCTTTAGTATCAGTGCTCTCTTTTCCACCGTTTTGTTAATTAGGCTACCTCTTTAGTAAACCAGTACATAACCAGCAAAAGCAGCGCTGCTTGAATCTCCTCCATACTTGTTATTGTTGCATACAGTGTCACGCAAAAATGATTACTGTCCGTCGGTGACTGGGAGGAGCAGTCGCGCGCAGATCCTACATCACCGGACTTGCCTAATCTTCACGGTACTTTAGACCGCGGTGGAAACGCAGACAGTAGCAGGTCTGGGGGGGGAAAAAAGTTCCTGGTACTATTGTTCCGGGTAATTTCGCTGGAAACGGGGCTTTATATTATTATATTATATTGTGGGTGAAATATGACATTTCATGAGATAAACACAGCAATGAAAACATCACAGAAATTGTTTTTTTTTTTATCAGTTGTTTTTGTAATAATATGATTTTATGCGGGTTATCTCGTTGCTCTCACACACAACGCCTTGGAAGATTTTGCCACATGACCTCGCAAAACTCGTTAAATATATCAACTAGTATTTCTAGAAGAGCTTGATCTGCTTCATTGTAGTCAAAACAATGCTTTTCCGGTTTGGAGAAGCTGTTGGTGTTCATGTGTGTTCTGCTTCAGAAGTGTGTGGGCGTGTCAGTGGGCGTGTCTGTGGGCGTGTCAGTGGGCGGGTCTGTGGGCGTATCAGTGGGCGTGTCTGTGGGCGTGTCAGTGGGCGGTCTGTGGGCATATCAGTGGGCGTGTCAGTGGGCGGTCTGTGGGCGTGTCAGTGGGCGGGTCTGTGGGCGTGTCAGTGGGCGTGTCATCTGAGGCTGAGACCAGTATTAGATGAACTAACTCAGAAGTTACGCACGAGTGCCGTTTGGAGGGTCCATCTGCTTTTAGAAGTGTGAAAAGAAAGGTTTAGTTCAAACACTATGTTAATAACACCCCTGATTAGAGAGCGTTTTGTGAATAATCATCTGTAATAAGCACTCAAATGTTTCTATCTTGGGTGCAATGCGATGCTTTGAGAGATGTTATTACTGTAAGTGCAGGCGTCCAGAATCATCCCGAATCCTGACAGCCATGCGATCGCGTTACACACACCGCACTTTCGCTCTCCGTCTCCACGTCATTCTGTGTGGGTGTGTGTGTGTTCTCAGATCGAGTTTTGTGTTTGTGCTCTCTGAGACACCTCTAGTACACACATCATCCAGATCTTCCGCAGGCATTTTGGCCTCGCAGCCAAACCCTGAAGCCTCATTAGAGCCGAATGTGGCCACGGTCCAGTCGCGGAGAGCGAGAGAGCCTCCATCACGCTCCAGGAACAGCTTGAGTCCGTCTAACCGGCTCGGAGGACGACAGAAAGTGTCCTGAAGCACAAACGCTCCGCAGGACGTCAAAGTTTCCTTCTTGCTCAGGAAATGAAATGACAGACACTTTTGTTTGTGGCAGTTGTGGAAGGGTTGGTATCAGAACATACGCTCACCGGCTGTAGAGAGCGGACAGTGAGAGGAAGGGACATCAGCGGATTACAGTATAACTCACATGCTTCTCCAGATGAGAGAGAGAGAGAGAGAGAGAGGGGGGGAGGGGAGAGAGAGAGAGAGGAGAGAGAGAGGGTGTGACAGAGTGTGTGTGTGAGAGTATGTGAGGAGAGAGTGTGTGTGTGAGAGTGTGTGAGAGAGTGTGTGTGAGAGATTGTGTGTGAAAGAGAGTGTGTGAGAGAGAGTGTGTGAGAGTGTGTGTGACAGAGTGTGAGTGTGTGTGAGAGTGTGTGTGAGAGAGTGTGTGACAGTGTGTGTGTGTGTGTGTGTGTGTGTGTGTGTGTGTGTGTGTGTGTGTGTGTGTGTGTGTGTGTGTGTGTGTGTGAGAGAGTGTGATAGAGAGTGTGTGAGAGTATGTGAGGAGAGAGTGTGTGTGACAGAGTGTGTGTGTGTGAGAGTATGTGAGGGAGAGAGTGTGTGTGTGAGAGAGTGTGTGTTAGAGAGAGAGTGTGTGTGTGAGTGTGTGTGTAACAGTGTTTGTGTGAGAGAATGTGTGTGACAGAGTGTGTGTGTGAGTATGTGAGGAGAGAGTGTGTGTGAGAGAGTGTGTGAGAGATGTGTGTGAGAGAGAGTGTGTGTGAGAGAGTGTGTGTGTGTGTGTGTGTGTGTGTGAGAGAGTGTGTGTGAGAGAGTGTGCGAGGGAGAGAGTGTGTGTGTGAGAGAGTGTGTGTGACAGAGTGTGTGTGTGTGTGTGTGTGTGTGTGAGAGAGAGAGAGTGCGTGTGAGTATGTGAGGAGAGAGAGTGTGTGTGTGTGTGTGTGTGTGTGTGTGTGTGTGTGTGTGTGTGTGAGAGAGATAAATGTGTATTAGTTATGGTATTGGGTATATGTCACATATTAATGCATGAGTGTCAAACATTATCACATACTAGTTTCATTAAATAAGTGATACTATTCGAAGCAGTGTTGTTTTAGTATTCTTTACAGTATATTGAAGTGTCTATGAATATTTTGCATTAGCTTTATTTTTTAAATAAAAAGTAATTTTAAACATATTTATATTTATTTTGTTATATTTCTGAGTTCTAGTTGTAGTGAAGTTCTTCTAATTAAACATTTCTAAAGTTTTTTTCAAGTTTATCTAATATTTATATATATGATTAAAGAATATTGGCAACGTTGATTGGTATTAATCATATTTACATTTAATTGTGAATTTCTGTTCTGTTGATGAAGCTCATCATAATATATAAAAAATAATATAATATAGTGCAAATATTATATTAATCTATATAAAGCAGCTTTATGCGTCTTGTGATAAAACTACATTTCCCATCATCCTCTGCTGAACTAGAACTACAAATTCACAGACAAGCATCAATTTCACACTTAATGTGTGTCATTCCTCCATGTTATGCTCTAGCGCTTCATTAGGAGGTTAAAAAGATCGAAAGAAATATGAAATGTCTGCATAGACCCAGTTCTCTGAATGTGTTTGTCACATGACACACGAGTTAAAAGGAAGTCTTCGTTTGTTCCCCGGTTAAATAAAGCCTTGTGTAAATCCCCGTCCATCTAGAAACAAATGTAAGAAATTCAGATGTTTTCACACAGTTCTCAGCTTATCCAGTGAATACCGTGCCTGCGGGAGGTAATGATTATATTTGATAAACACGTTAATAAAGACGGAGCGTGGTTTACACGGGCCTCATCCGCTTGTCTTCTTTAACAAATAAACCTGCGCCGGGAGCCGGAGGTGAGTGTGTTTTCATGAGCGATGATTGAATGTGCAGTAGACGTGAGGGAGCTGACCTCGCGCTGACCTCGCGCAAACTACACATCAGAGGATGCTTACACCACCTCCGCTCCGCAACGCTGGTACTGACGTTTCATAATTGTAAATGTTTGCTTGTGGCGGTGAGGTTTGCCTGCCGTTCTGATCCACATGTGCTCAGCTCATGAACTCTGATGCATCAGGTCGTGTGTGTGTGTGTGTGTGAGAGAGAGAGAGAGAGAGAGAGAGCGAGGAACGAACCATCCGATTGGCCCTCTTGTCCTCAGCTTCCAGATGCGACCACAAACATTAAGACCGCATCCCAATTTGCATACTTTTCTTGTGAAAGTGCATACCACAATATCTTGATCCACAAGATATTTATACACACAAATTCAATTATAAATGCAAAACTACTGGGAAAGAAATCTAGCATATATTCGTGCATATATATATATATATATATATATATATATATATATATATATATATATATATAAAATTATATTAGTGCTGTCAACGTTACTGCGTTAAATGAATTGAGAAATCCACTTTTCATTCAGATATATAAAAGTTCATAATGATATAAGAATATTCTTGTTAGTCAAAGAGAAGCTTTTATTGACACCAGGCCCAGAAAACACTCGGTGACGTCCGAGTGGTGAAACAATGCCTTAACCAAAGAAGAAGAACGCCTGATTCTGTAGCCCCGCACACCGATTATAGGCATACGTGGAGCTAAACCGGATCGAACTTCCAGGCAATAAACATAATGCATAAGCTTCATTCGGATTCTAGTATTAGGAATGCATGGATGAACTTTATTTTTAATGACTATCCAGCTCATGTGGGGAAGACATTGCGTGTTTGTTCCTTCATTTCACCGCGGATTCGTTTGTAAACGAGACACTGGAATGGCAGACAGGATGAGATTACATGAATGAATGAAGCAACACACTAATGTGAGTAAACATGTTTTTATATGTGATAGTATTGCATTGTTACAGATCGTTCGATGTCTGTTGATTATGTGTAACTGAACATTAGCACGCTGTCACGGCCTGGAGAATCCTTTATTTGAGCTGTTGTTGGTTCATTGTGCTGCGATTCGGGATCAGACTCGGACATGTAACGCCTATGTGTTTTCCAGACGGGCTACCAAAATGTAAGCTCGTAGGCAGGCCAGTGAATCTTAGATAGTGGATAGTTCCTGATGTGTGTTCACTCTCTGGACTCAATCTTTGAAGGAAAAGTACAAGTTTTGTACTGATTTGTCTGATTCTGCAGTGAGGTTTGTGTGTGTGTGTGTGTGTGTGTGTGTGTGTGTGTGTGTGTGTGAATTTGTGTGTGTGTGTGTGTGTGTGATGGGTAGGTTTAGGGGCTGTGTGTGTGTGTGTGTGTGTGTGTGTGTGTGTGTGTGTGTGTGTGTGTGTGTGTGTGATGGGTAGGTTTAGGGGCAGTGTGTGTGTGTGATGGGTAGGTTTGGGGCAGGGGCAGTGTGTGTGTGTGTGATGGGTAGGTTTAGGGGCAGGGGCAGTGTGTGTGAGTGTGTGAGTGTGTGAGTGATGGGTAGGTTTAGGGGCAGTGTGTGTGTGTGATGGGTAGGTTTGGGGGCAGGGGCAGTGTGTGTGTGTGTGATGGGTAGGTTTAGGGGCAGGGGCAGTGTGTGTGTGTGATGGGTAGGTTTGGGGCAGGGGCAGTGTGTGTGTGTGTGTGTGTGTGTGTGTGTGTGATGGGTAGGTTTAGGGGCAGGGGCAGTGTGTCTGTGTGTGTGTGTCTGTGTGTGTGTTATGGGTAGGTTTAGGGGCAGGGGCAGTGTGTGTGTGTGTGTGTGTGTGTGTGTGATGGAGTACGTTTAGGGGCAGGGGCAGTTTGTGTGTGTGTGTTATGGGTAGGTTTAGGGGCAGTGTGTGTGTGTGTTATGGGTAGGTTTAGGGGCAGGGGCAGTGTAGGTGGATACAATGTACAGTTTGTACGGTATAAAAACCATTAAGCTTATGGAATGTCCCCATATTTCACAAAAAAACGTGTAAACGTGTGTGTGTGTGAGTGAGTGTGTGTGTGTGAGTCTTTTAATTATGCACGATCGGATGGGCCAAGTAATAAAAAATAACATTCCAATCAATGGCGGGTGGATGAGAGAGAAATCATTGTGTTTGTTTGATAAAGACTGTTTTTCGAGCCCTGTGGGCGAATCATTCCGGTTGCCGTTTCCCCATACGCTTTCGAAGCAATCCCTCACGTGTACTCACGGGGGAGCCGGAGCTCATTATAATATGCAAATCTTATCCAATCATAGCCGTGGGCGTTTATTTACAAGTGCAGCACGCCCATAAAAAACTGAGCGTTCCAGGAGAGCGGCTCAAAACCAGGGTAGAAAATGCGAATAGAGAGTAAGGTCTGTCTTTTTCTCGTGGCGTGTCGTCTCCTTCAGAACTCATTCATCTTTCACGTGTGTGTCCTTTCTAAAGTCCTTCCGAAGAGGTTTGGAATACCAGAGGAAGTAAAGCATGTGTAGAACATATGTTGGCTGGTCTTAGCCAGAAGCAGGTGAGATGGTCCAACCACTAGCCCATCAAACCATCAGCAGAACTTCCCTTCGCATTCGAGCACTGATGGAAATCCCATCTCGGCTCATAGGAGAACTCTATCCGCTCGCTGGGTGACCGCCACATGCCTATCCTCCTAAATGCCGTCCCGCTTGACTGGAAAACGGCTTGCGCTCAGGCCTCTCCGGTTACAGATATTACCTGTGCTGCAGCAGCTCCAGGATTTATGGAGGCAGCTGTTGCTCATATTCAGCCGGAGCAGGTGGAGATCTGTGTTACACACACGTGATGATATAAAGACAGGCTGCTGACGCCTTCTGTCACGCTCACGCAGGTTTACACGGGAAACGGGTCGCGCTGGACTTCCGGATTCCGGGTAGCTATAGTGGCCCTCTGGGAATGAAGGGAATGGGAACGCATTTATTATGCGGATGATCCGATGAAAAACTGAGGAACTCGATTCCTGTTTGTCTGTGTGTTGGGTTGTGTTGGGGGTTTGAGTGTGTGTGTATGTGAGAGTGTGTGAGAGAGAGTGTGAGTGTCTGTGTGTGTGATAGAGAGAGTGTGTGGATGTATGCGTGTTTGTGTGAGTATGTGAGTAAGTGTGTGTGAGAGTGTGTGTGTCTGTGTGACAGTGTGTGAGTGAGCGTGTGTTTGAGTGTGTGTGAGTTTTTGTGTGATTGTTTGTGCATGTGTGTGTTTGAGAGTGTGTGTGTGTGTGAGTTTTTGTGTGCATGTTTGTGTGTGTGTGAGTATGTGAGTGATAGAGAGAGTGTGTGTGTGTGTGTGTGTGATAGAGAGAGTGTGTGGATGTGTGCGTGTTTGTGTGAGTATGTGAGTAAGTGTGTGTGTCTGTGTGAGAGTGTGTGTGTCTGTGTGTTTGAGAGTGTGTGTGTGTGTGTGTGAGTTTTTGTGTGCGTGTTTGTGTGTGTGAGTATGTGAGTGAGTGTGTGAGAGTGTGTGTGTGTTTCTGTGTTTGAGTGCATGCGTGTGATAAAGAGAGCGCGGATGTGTGCGTGTTTGTGTGAGTGTGTGTGTGAAAGAGTGTGTGTGTGTGTGTGAGTGTGTGATAGAGATGGTGTGTGTGCGTGAGTGTGTGATAGAGATGGTGTGTGTGCGTGTGTGATTAGAGATGGCGTGTGTGCATGTGGGTGTGTGTGTATCTGAGTGTGTGATAAAGATGGTGTGTGTGTGTGTGTGTGTGTGTGTGTGTGTGTGTGTGTGTATGTATGTATTCTCTCAGAAAGCCATTAAGCGCAGTGGTCAATCACCCCTGCCGGTCTCCTCACAGAGCATCTCTCTTCTCTCCGTCTGTTGTGCGGTCAGTCCAGCGTGATCGCTCTGCCGTCAGGCGCTCTTCATTGAGTGCGGCCCGATCTCAGCGAGCTGTGTGATTGTCATGGAAATAAACCAATCAAGAGGCCGTATGGCAGGCCACGCCTCTCCCAAACAGAGCGCAGTCAAAGAAAGGAAGTTGAACTCGCCGGAGTCGCTGCTGGGGTTTATAATCAGCTAGTAATAAATGTTCTAAAGTTGGGCGATCCTCCTCTCTGATTACAGAGCCCGGCCCTTCCACCTCAACCTCTCTCCCAAACAGCTGTCACATAACAAAGACGTGTAATTATCATAATTTGACAATTAGCCTGCCTTCCATTCCCAGTTTTTAATTACTCCCTTTCGTATTACCGGAGCATCAAGGACTTTCCCTGCAGAAGCGCCAGGCTGTGATTTTCAGCAGGTTGTGGAGGTCAAGCGGAAAGTTGCAATGGAAAAATAACCCGGACAAATGTATTAGAGAAACGCTTTGGGATCAATGCAAGTTACAGCCGGGCCATTACAAGCATTTCCGATTTGTAAAAACAAACAATAATTGCATTTACAGTGGAAGTCGATGGGTTTGGACATCACACTGGGAGAGATTAGTGCACGGTATTTTTCTAAATGATATATGACAGTATTTGTTCCCTCCTATGCATGAAAGGGTGTTCACCACATGTTTCTACTGATTGAGAGAGGAAACACTGCAGTAGATTGACTAGAATGTCCTATTTTACTGTCATGACGAGTGAATATTGTAGAAAAACTCCACACTAGAGTTAATACAAATGATGCTGAGCGGAGACAATAACCAATAAAACTCACTCATTACAGACACATGAACATTTAAATATGACATAAGTTGAGGGCACCTTAAGCATTTTAAAAATCTAACCCTATATAACTAGCCTGGTGTGGCCATACTCAATTCTAGTCAGAATATGAGTCTGGTACCGCTCCATTGGAGTATGAGGTCTCTGCGGAACAAGAGTGGGTGTTTCTAAATTAGTGGGTGTTTTTTAATTGATGGGTGTTTATAAATCCCGCAATGAAAATGATCCCCTTCACCCGACCCCACCCCTAAACCCTACCCACACTGTGACGTGGGCAAATCAGGTAACACAGTTGAAACCATCCCTCCGTTTATGGCCACACCCACTGATGAGGTAACTCCTGTTACTAACCTGCAGAGACATATACTTGCTCCATTGGGCTGTGATTATGGGGCGTGTTTCAACCTAACCAGGAAAGACCTCAATTGGATAGACCCACAACCAATCAGAGCAACGGAGCGACGCGTAACGTTAGTTATCAAATGTCAGCAGAACTCAACTGCACTGGGTTGCCCAGTCTGTGTTTTTCTCCATGTCCGCGGGTTGAAGCGACCCCAATTATGTGATTATATAAACCCAGGAATGCAAATTTTAGCAGGCAACCTTGCCAACCAAATGGCATTTTTTTCTGGAGAACCCCCCGGAAAGTTATTGTTTTGGGCTATAGTTTTGAGTAGCAATTGTGCGCGACATTGCAAAAAAACGTGGCAACCCTGTCTGCACGCGCGCTGGATTAAGTAACGTTAGAAGAAAAAGATGAGTGTTAACGATCTTTGCCAGTGTTGTAATAAAAGAATTTAAGGATGCACAGAGTACTTCCCAACACGATCATCGTTTCTGAGAGAAATAGTGAAGGTGAATGCATATACGAACAAGTTCTCCGTTTAGGATAAGAGCAAACTCAACCCAAAGCGCCTTTGATGACGTGGATGATTACGTTACTGTTGATCATCTGTCCATCATCGTCTAAAGCCCGCCCTGATGATTTCATTGGTCCGAACAGTTTCTGTTCAGGCATAATAACTCCTCAATGGAGCGAGTCCAGACCGAACTGCCCGAGCAAAAATTTTTGTGGGCGGGGCTAAATTCGGCTGGCATCCAGGCTACTATATAACATCATACTGTTAAAAAGAGAGAGAAACGCGGAAGAACATTTAAAAGGTCTGAGGGTATTTTCAATGCATGTAAGAGATCAATGACACACGCAAGTTTAACAGAAAGATAACGCAGTTACTTTTTTGCCCATTCTTTGAATGGTCAGTATTTATTAAAGGTGGGTTAAGTGCTTTCTGGTAACCGTTGTTGATATTTCAAATCACCAAAACAAACACACCCCTATTTTGATAGCTCCGCCCCACATATACGCAACCCAGGCAACTGCTATAATGGAATCTGTGTGTTACTATGGTAATAAAACAGGTCAAATCTTCAATGAAAAAGTCATCCCTTCCATCACAAAAACACAAACCGTTCTCATGAACAACTGATGGCACGAGCACGACAGTCCAACTAACAAACATATTACAAATAAGACGAAATGGTCAAAAACCATGGCAGGAACCATGCTGGCCAAGTGAGTTTTTAGTTAAAAATAAAAATAAATAAAACTATGATTAATAAGTTCTGTTGTCATATTCAATTACTTTTACTGGGTGTTTTTTTTTTACCGTGGTATCAATTTAGTATCGGTATTGAGGTAATTTAGTCTGGTATCGTATCGAAGTCATAATTTTGGTATCGTGACAATACTATTATATTGCGGTATACCGCAATATAATAGTATTGTCACGATACCAAAATTATGACTTCAATACGATACAATAATATGATAGGAGAGATGCTCAAATACAGACTGTTTTGAAAGTATAAGCATATTATTTGCTTGTGATAAAATCGTAGAAACATAGCTCGTTTTTATATTGAATTATGAATGCTTTAATAAAAATGCAAATTCCTGAATTTCTCACCCCGTAGACTTCCATTGTAAGTGCATTATATTGTAAATGTGATTCATGCTTGTTGAAATATTTTTTGTGCTACACTTAGACGTTCGGGCCTGACTGTATTTCTTTTGAACGACGGCAATAGAATTGAATTTAAGATGGCCAAGAGGTTTCTGGAAATCAGAGCATTTATCAAAAGCAAACAGATTAAAACCGTACCGGGCCTTTCCTAATATGAATAATGTGCAGAATCCTGGGGATGCAAAAGAAATATTGCAACTCTGTTTTCTCTCCTCTGGGGAAAAATATAATATTCCTTTTCAACAATATTCTTTGATTCTTGGTGTAATTTCCTCAGAAAGAGCATCTACCGAATATGTGTTTTGTAACCAATTAGACTCGCCGTTCTTCGCACGGAGCTCAAGATGACAGAAAAAGCTTGTGATTATTAATTTTTGTGCAATGAAATAAGTTCAAAAGACCACAAGCTCCTTCGGTTCAGTCTGAAGTATGTCTGAAATGATATCCTATGGATCCGAGCAGATCTCTGTTGCGTTCACAAAAGCTGTGTACGGAGTGATTTTAGTGAATATTAACCATGATGTAACACGATGCTTTATATTATGCAAGCACACACATGAGTCTAATGACCTTTTAAATGCATAAAATCAATCATACATTAATCACTTTTCTGCTGTGGATAATAAAGATTAGATGTGAGCAGATAAAGATAATATCATAGTACTGAGTGAATATTAATTCAGTATTAAATATTGCATTTACAGTAATGAGTTTGTATAATGCAGTTGCAGCATCATTTCAACAACTATGAATCACACTTGCAATGGAAGTTTATGGGATTTTTTTAAAGCATTAATTAAATATTATATAAATGCACACACCATGTTTTTTACATGGTGCATAAACGAAAAAAAGCATGGCTTGCTTAGGGATCTTTTAAACGCATAAAAACATTTAAACATGAATCACTTTTCAGCCTTGAATATTGATATCTATTCTTGATATATAAATGTAAATATTAGATAAGAGCAGATACTCTATCCTTATGATACATCTCTAGTGCATTAACCCTGAATGCAAAAAGATAATATTATGAGTGAATATTAAGCATTGCAATATTATATATTGCATTTTTTGCAATGCATTACAGTAACAGCAAGATAAGTTATAACCATAGTTAAACTAAACTATCCCCGTTCTCTCTTCATCAGCAGATAATATAACGTCCCGTCTCGTTCTACATGTTGTCTCTTCGTCTTGAGTCTCTCCATCATTGTCCGACTCTTGTTTGTACATAAAAGACTGAACTTTTCAGTGAGGTAATCAAAGCTCTTAAAGCTCCGCCCTCTTTTTGAAAGGGGGGCCGACAGCTGCAGCTCATTTGCATTTAAAGGGACACACACAAAAATGGTGTGTTTCTGCTCACTCTCAAAAATTTTAACATTCTATTAAAATGATCTGCGGGGTAGTTTGAGCTGAAACTTCACATACACACTCTGAAGACATCAGAGGCTTATTTTACATCTTGTAAAGAAGGGTTTTATAGGTCAGGGGTCAGCATGGGCACCCTGACTGGTCAGCGGCTATGCCGCCCCATACACAACAAACTGCGATGCTCTGTGTATTCTGACCCCTTTCTATCAGAACCAGCATTAACTTCTTGAGCAGTTTGAGCTCCAGTAGCTCGTCTGTTTGATCGGACCACACGGGCCAGCCTTCGCTCCACACGTGCATCAATGAGCCTGGGCCGCCGCCCATGACCCTGTGGCCGGTTCTCCACTGTT
This sequence comes from Gobiocypris rarus, assembly GCA_023029165.1. Taxonomy (NCBI): domain Eukaryota; kingdom Metazoa; phylum Chordata; class Actinopteri; order Cypriniformes; family Gobionidae; genus Gobiocypris; species Gobiocypris rarus. The sequence goes on from CM040928.1 coordinate 1,795,650, forward strand.
CCTTCCTTGGAGCACTTTTGATAGATCCTGACCACTGCAGACCGGGAACACCCCACAAGAGCTGCAGTTTTGGAGATGCTCTGACCCAGTCGTCTAGCCATCACAATCTGGCCCTTGTCAAACTTGCTCAAATCCTTACGCTTGCCCATTTTTCCTGCTTCTAACACATCAACTCTGAGGACAAAATGTTCACTTGCTGCCTAATATATCCCACCCACTAACAGGAGCCGTGATGAAGAGATCATCAGTGTTACTCACTTCACCGGTCATAATGCCTGATACCAATACACACTCCATAGATTTTACATGGCTTGCAAACACTCAGGTTTAATGATCTTTTAAATGCATAAGAGCAATTATACACTAATCACTTCTTGACATATAAAATGTATTTATTATAGAGTACAATGAAGACATGTCCCTCGCTCTCAGTTGTCGAGTGATCCGATGTTTGACTGCCGCTGGCGAGACACTCATTGTTTGGTCTGTGGTGTTGATAAACTGCGGCGTGTGTTAATTGTGGGGTGGAACGAGTCTGTCCTCGCTGTTTACACCTCCAGAACATCTCCGAACATTAGCGGCTCCTGCCGAGGGCGAGAGAAGGGACGCTAATGAAGCGTGCCTTAATTGAGAAGAGGATTATTAACTGTGTTAATTGAGTTAACGAAACGCACGGGACGCAGACTGAAATGCAGATTGAAGGAGGAGACGCTTCCCAGTGTTTTCTGCGAGGACAGTCAGTGTTGCTGTTGGATGTATTTGTGTTTTTTTCGACCCGGTGATTTATTTGAGCTCAAACCGTCTGACGAGAGGCTGGTTTGAGGGAAACAGCAAAAATTCAAGGATGGAGAATTTCAATTAAAAGTTTCCTCAGGCTCCTGTCAGGCCATTTCTCGAACTGATTCCCTATTAAAACTCTGACCTGGCTGGAAAGGCTTGTGTGAGGGAGGTTGTTTAGTCCTTCGTTCAAAGTTTAGAATATAAAGTCAACATCCGGTGGAGAGTATTTACAGGTGAAGGGTCAGAGAGAAATATCACTCGTTTGAAGACTACTGTTGATCATTTTCACATACTCGGCGATGTTCGAGAACCAAATAAGGGCTCGTGTTATGCATTTCAACGGTAGATGATTCCAGATTAGCTTGTCATCTGTAAACACATCGTTCCCGTGTTTGGACGTGTTAGTCCCTTTAGTGATTAATGAGATCATTTCTGGAGGAGTTTCAAAACACTCGGCATAGACGTCACAGACAAATCTGGGCTTGTCTCAGCAAAATGCATCCAATCTCATCCCAAAGTCACCATTTTTATTAGTTGACACAATAAATGTTAGCTGAAATACAAAAATATATAAGAAAAATTAAACATATTTCTCATTTTCGTTTAGTTACGGTAAAAAAACGGCAGCTGTGGTTGGCAGAACTTTACCGTAAAATAATACAGTAGCAACATTTTAGGTTTTACTGATTTACGTTATATTAACAATATTTCATTAACTGAAATAACGTTAAATTAGCAACCTATTTAAATATGCATCTTTGATATATACTGACAACCACCAATCACAGTGGAGATGAGTCACATGATCAATCAAAGCTTTGGGGAGGACGATACTCATGTATAGAAGGTACACAGTGTCATTAGATGTAACATTAAACACTAATGTTCATAACTGATCAGAAAAAAACTGATATTTCAACGAAAATACATCAAATGTGAATATACATACATCAAGTGTCACGCTGGAAATGTCCGTTTACGTTTTTTTTACTGTAAATTACACGTCTTTTTCACTTCTAAAAACTGTAAATTTATCAGTATTTTTCTGTAAAATGACATTAAATGTAAGGTTTGATCTATTAGTAATTCACTGTATATGGTACGGAAACTTTAACCAGTGAACTGTTTTTAACTAGCATTTTTACAGTATTTTACCGATAAGATACATTATTTTATTTTTTTACAAACATTTAATTTTTTTATTCCATGAGTTGAAACTAAATTTAAATTATTGACTTGTTTTAAAAAAATTTTTAGTTGAAACAAAAATAAACGTTAGCTGAAATAAAATGTTAAATACATTTTTAATAAAAACATTTAAATTAAAACATTTTAATAAATATATTTATTTAAAATTTTAAATAAATCAATTTAATTTAAATACATTTTAAAATAAATGTAATAAATTTTAAATAATTTAGGCATTTTCAGCTAATTGCCAGACAATTTATTTTTTATATTAACATTTTATATTTTACAATTTTTGGTAGTTGAAACAAAATTATTGAAACAGAATATTTTATAATTACGCTTATTTTATTTCAGCTATATGCCAAGCTACTTTTCTCACTTTCGTACTAAAGTACTAAAATAAATAAAACGAAATAAAGTGAAATTAATATATAAAAATAGACATCATTTAAAAAAAAAAATTGATAGCTGAAAAAAAATAATTTTACTACAAGACAACATTTCTCATTTTAATTTAGTTAAACTTGAAGTACTAAATAAAGTGAAACTAATAAATAAAAAAATCTATACATATTTAAATTTTTAGTTCAAACAAAGTAAAGAAAAATAAACGTTAACTGAAATTAAATATTCAATTTTTTTTTATTATTTTATTTCAAGACAACATTTCTCATTTTTGTTTAGTTTAACTTGAATTAGGCCTACTAAAATAACTAAAACTAAATAATCTAAAAAATTATAGAAATATAATTTTGTTAGCTGAAACAAAATAAACATGAATTGAAATAAATATTTTTTCAAAATGTAACAAACTAATAAATCATATATATATATATATATATATATATATATATATATATATATATATATATATATATATATATATATATAAAGAAAACTGATAAAAGTGACAAAAACTATTAAATAAAATTACTAAAATTAACTAAAATTTAACTGAAACCAGAAAATATAAAATTATAGTATTTTGATGATACTAAATTAGCAACTCTTGAGTGATTTATGTGCACAATCTCACCTTTACTGCAACTATTTCAACACAAATAATCCATATTTCCTGAGTGTGTAATCCATATGTGTCTCTGTGCGTCCTGCAGGTTTCACCGTGGAGACTATCACATCGACGTGTGCATTAACGACTACCTGGACGTGTACTGTCCGCACTACGAGGACTCAGTCTCCGAGGAGCGAGCGGAGCGCTACGTCCTGTACATGGTGAACTACGACGGCTACAGCACGTGCGACCACACCGCCAAGGGCTTCAAGCGCTGGGAGTGCAACCGGCCGCACTCGCCCAACGGCCCGCTCAAGTTCTCCGAGAAGTTCCAGCTCTTCACGCCCTTCTCGCTGGGATTCGAGTTCCGGCCGGGCCGAGAGTATTATTACATATGTGAGTAACATCTCAGCAGCTTTTGCCATTGTGTTGTTTTAACGTTTGTCGAAATGTCTGCTTTGTCTGAAAGGGTTAGGCTGCGGGTCATGACATTCATGATTAACCTATTATTTAGTTATTATCTTCTTATTTCGGATCATTCATGCAAAGTTTTGACACTCTGATGTGTTGTGGAGTGGGTACAGAATTCATGATGTTTGCGGGTCAATTTGATCCAGAGATGACCTTTTATTAAGTTCATATTCTGGGAATGATTGTCATTGGCCAGTTAAATTCACAATAATTGTATTTTATATAATTTACCAAAAATCTCACCAAGAAATCTGGCAAAAACAACCTTTACCATTAATAGTTTTCACATTACAACAACAAAAACATAAGAACATATGCTTTTTAGAACTGTATTTAACGGCTACACCAGACATGTTTACAAGTCTCTGAGGTCCAAGTCAAGTTTTAAGTCTCTGAGGTCCAAGTCAAGTCTTAAGTCTTTAGGGTCCAAGTCTTAAGTCTCTGAGGTCCAAGTCAAGTCTCAAGTTTTTAGGGTCCAAGTCAAGTCTTAAGTCTCTGAGGTCCAAGTCAAGTCAAGTCTATTAGGTCCAAGTCTAGTCTCAAGTTTTTAGGGTCCAAGTCAAGTCTTAAGTCTCTGAGGTCCAAGTCAAGTCAAGTCTATTAGGTCCAAGTCAAGACTTAAGTTTTTAGGGTCCAAGTCAAGTCTCTGAGGTCCAAGTCAAGTCAAGTCTCTGAGGTCCAAATTAAGTCAAGTCTCAAGTCTTTAGGGTCCAAGTCAAGTCTCAAGTCTCTGAGGTCCAAGTTAAGTCAAGTCTCAAGTCTTTAGGGTTCAAGTCAAGTCTCAAGTCTCTGAGGTCCAAGTTAAGTCAAGTCTCAAGTCTTTAGGGTCCAAGTCAAGTCTCAAGTCTCTGAGGTCCAAGTTAAGTCAAGTCTCAAGTCTTTAGGGTCCAAGTCAAGTCAAGTCTCTGAGGTCCAAATTAAGTCAAGTCTCAAGTCTTTAGGGTCCAAGTCAAGTCTCAAGTCTCTGAGGTCCAGGTTAAGTCTAGTCTCAAGTCTTTAGGGTTCAAGTCAAGTCTCAAGTCTCTGAAGTCCAAGTCAAGTCAAATCTCTGAGGTCCAAATTAAGTCAAGTCTCAAGTCTTTAGGGTCCAAGTCAAGTCTCAAGTCTCTGAGGTCCAGGTTAAGTCTAGTCTCAAGTCTTTAGGGTTCAAGTCAAGTCTCAAGTCTCTGAAGTCCAAGTCAATTTAAGTTTCTGAGGTCCAAGTCAAGTCTCAAGTCTTTACGATCCAAGTCAAGTCAAATCTCAGGTCAGTTGTTCACGAGTCCAAGTCAAGTTGCAAGTCATTTTTTTGCAACATAAGTGCGACTTGAGTTTCCATCTCTGTGCTACACTGCAAATTTTTTTTTAATTTTTATCTTTTTTCCAGCACAAATATCAATTTTTTCCACATCAGCAAATTGACTTATAATACATCATAGGAAACTTTTATTTGTGTATTCTCACAATAACAACAAAACTTAGTGGTTTTGTAAGATAAAGAAAACAAACCGGGTGTGGCGTCTCTGTATACGTCTTACTGAAACAGAAATGAACACAAACATGAGAGATGTGTCTTTAGACAGCTTGAAGTGTCTACTTTTAAATGAGGTAATTCATATTGAAAACAAATATTCTTTATGTAATTTTATGTAAACCATATGAAATCAACGAGTGTCCAAGATCATTATTTTTAATGTTACTTTTCATGCGGTCATCGTCCATGTGAGACACGTGAAATAAAGCATCAAGCGTTATCCGATTCATCTTTTTATATATAACAGCAAAAGCACAGCTAAGATCATGGGTTCGGTCGTTCACAAATTATATGTTAGAAATATACTTTTTTAAAATAATTTTTTTATTATATATATTTTTTTAATTTCTTTATTTATTTATTCATTTTTTTTATGGCTGTAAAATGCCTCTTTCTCCATTGACGGCCACTCAACAATTATATCTTAGAAATATTATATTTTCTTTTATGTTTGTGTGTTTATTTGATCTTATCTGTCCGAAAAGCATCTTTCTCCATTGATAGCCATCAAAAAATGTTGCAATAACTTCTAAAATAACAATATAATATTACAATTGTAAATAATATTGTAAATACATTTCCAGTGTTTGATTTAATTGATTACATTTTTATTTAGCTAGTAAGTTAGTAGTTATTGTTAAATTATTATTAATATTATTATAGTCTCAAGGCTCATCGAATTTTGAAATGGATTTGATTGGTTTGGGACCAATAATAATCATTTCTATCTATATAATACCTTTCTAAAGCTCAAGGACTCTCCATCAGATTTATACAGAAATGACTGGCACATGCAGAGCGCAATCCCAGAATGCACTGCGGCAAGCTTTGGGCTTAACTTTTAAAGCAGCTTCACAGTAATATAACAGTGTTAATGCTATGAAATCTATGAAACTACTTCAATATGCAGCTCCAGAGAAAACAGTGAATTGATAAAAAATTGCATAAATGTGCATGCAAAAACCCAGAGGTTAATGCACCCAGAAATGTTCGGTCTCTGTTTTGATATGCTCGAGCGCACAACATGAGCTCATACTATAAGATGAGAGACCAGAAATACCTGTTAACCCACGTGTGTGTGTGTGTGTGTGTGTGTGTGTGTGTCTGTCTGTGTGTGTGTGCGTGTGTGTGTGTGTGTGTGGACCGGTAATCCCTACGGTATGGGGACAAAATGTCCCCATAAAGATGGCAATATCCAAAATCCTTGTCCTTGTGGGGACATTTTTTGGTCCCCATGAGGAAAACATCTTATAAATCACACTAAGTGATGTTTTTTGAAAATGTAAAAATGCAGCATGTCTCCTGTGATGGGTAGTGTGTGTGTGTGTGTGTGTGTGTGTGTGTGTGTGTGTGTGTGTGTGTGTGTGTGTGTGTGGGTAGGTTTAGGGGCAGGGGCAGTGTAGGGGATAGGAAATATGGTTTGTACAGTATAAAATGCATTACGCCTATGGAATGTCCCCATAAAACATGGAAACACAACATGTGTGTGTGTGTGTGTGTGTGTGTGTGTGTGTGTGTGTGTGTGTGTGTGTGTGTGTGTGTGTGTGTGTGTGTGTGTGTGTGTTTTGCATTTGAACTCGATTTAGTTTTATGTGTTCAGGCCTGCGGGCTGTTCGATTTCAAGCGCGGTGAAGTCTGTTTCAACAGCTCTAATATAAGTTTATTTCCCTCACTGTATGTCAGTGACAAAGCAGTTTGTACATAATAAGAAAATGCAATATTTTCTCTGGTTGAGATTCATTTTCAAGGACATCATATGAAATCCAGGGAGGATCGAAATCAATGTGAATCAATATTCTTTGAAAAGAAAATGCAATTTGAGTGTTTGTCTGAAGGACACCTGTCTACAAGGTGAGATGAAAATACAGGCAAAGCTCATTAGTTTCCGCTCGCAGCGCTCATCCCGCAGGACCTTCCCGTCGCCGGCTCATCGAGAGCCGTTATTATGTGCTTGACTAGCTGGAGCTGCTGAGGACGTGAAAATCATCCAGCATATCGTTGTCCTCACGAGTCCCATCATCCTCACATCTGTGAAATACGTTTGCCCTCTCCGTCTGTCCCGCGCCGGAGTCTCCGCATCCCGGCAGCTTTTGTCTCTCTGGTGATTAATATACATCATGGCAATCGTGTTGAGCGTAATGCAGAGTTACAGTGTGAAGCATGAGCTTTTACCTTCACAACTGACTTCATGCCCAATCTCAGGCGCTATTATTATCTTTATTATAAAGATGATTTGATAGGCACAGGCGGTTAAGAGTGTCAGGAATTATTCACGCAAATGTCCAATTAAAACCTCCTTTCCAGTTCATCCATCAAAGCATTCATTTTGATTATAATGAAAATGTCCAATGTCATTGTAATAGTTTTATAATATTAGTCCACATCATTGTGCATTTAATAATTGTATTATTCAACAGACAGACTGCTGAACGTTTAACTGGTCACTTTATCTTCTGGATTTGACCGGAAGTTCAGAGAATAAAGTTTCCTGCTGGGAGATGTAAAAAAGCCTCTCTCTGCATTGACGGCCATGCAAAAATTATATGTTGCAAGGAAAATAGAAATATTATTTTTTATGTTCTCGTTTTATTTAATTTCTTTTTATTTTATTACTTCATTTCATTTCATCCGGCCGCAAAAAGCATCTATCTGCATGTATTTTATTTTATTATTTATTCTTATTTCATCCGGCTGCAAAAGCATCTTTCTGCATTTATTTATCTATCTATCATCCGGCTGCAAAAGCATCTTTTTCCATTGATGGACATTCAAAAATGATATGTTGCAAGTTAGTAGTTTTTTTTTTTTTTCATAAAATTTTGTTAATGTATTTTTTTTATTTCATTATTTCATTTCATTGTTGTGTTTTTGTTATTTATTTTATTTCATTTCATTTCTTTTTCATGTATTGCATTTTTTTATTGTATGTCATAATATTTTTTTGTATTTAAATTTTTTTCATTTAATTTATTATTACATTTTTATTGTATTTTTTCACTATTTTATTGCATTATTTTATTGTATTTAATTTAATTTAATTATTATTTTCTTTAAATGTAATTTATTATTTAATTTAAGATTTTATTTTATTTAATCTGGCTCTGAAAAGCATCTTTCTCCATTGACGGCCATTCAAAAATGATATGCTGCAAGCGCCAAAGATATTTTATAAATATAATATAATATTACAGTTATAAATAATATTGTAAATATGTTGCAAGTGTTTAATTTGAATTTATTATTATTATTTTTATTAATTCATTAAATTATAATTTTTTTCTTTTTCATTTTATTTATTTATTTATTTTAAGCTCAAGGCTCATCAACTTTTGAAATGGATTTGATTGGTTTGGGACCAATAATAATCATTTCCATCTATATAATACCTTTCTAAAGCTCAAGGACTCTCCATCAGATTTATACAGAAATGACTGGCACATGCAGAGCGCAATCCCAGAATGCACTGCGGCAAGCTTTGGGCTAAAGACTTACATTGTGCTTTATACAATACAGATAGTTTGAAAGCAGCTTCACAGTAATAATAAGAGTGTTAATGCTGCAGTGTTAAACCACTTCAATAGGCAGCTTACAGTGTCATTATTCAGATCAATAACTCTGTCAGTGGTGCACAGTCTGCTTGTTGGTGGACATCAGGAGAAATGAATAATGAATATATTTCATGCAGTAATGTTCAGTTATTGTCTTATTTGAGTGTATTTCTGTTTGTGTGTTTGTATGTTTATTAGAGTGCCGATCATCACAGCTCATGGACCGTTGTTGAGTGAATATTCAGAAAGCAGAAGCTGATTATGGTTCAGAGTCATGGCTGATGCGTTCAGACGCTGTTATCAGTCTCTGGAGATGCTGACGTTTCTCTGATTCAGTCGTGAAGCTGCTGCTGATAATCTCATCAGCTCTCTGTGATTACGGCCATCTCTCTGAAATAGTGACGGACATTATCACACCAGACGTCGCGTCTCTAATGGCATCAGCTGAGAGAGGGTTTTAGTGCTTATGGTCTTGTGAAGTGGGCATACACCGCAGAAATCATTTTATTACTTGGAGTTGTTGTTGTTTTCCAGCACAAATATCGAAACATTCTTAAATAATCAGAGAATAAAGTTCTGTTTCAAAACCCCCAGTCAAAAAGGACAAGTTAGAAATAATATCTTTTTGTTTATTTTATTTTATTTGTTTTTTATATCCAGCTGCGAAAAGCATCTTTCTCTAATGACGGCCATTCAAAATTTAAATATAATAAAAAATAAAAAATATTTTATCCAGCTGCAAAAAAGCATCTTTCTCTATTGACGGCCATTCAAAATTTAAATATAATAAAAAATAAAAAATATTTTATCCAGCTGCGAAAGCATCTTTCTCTAATGACGCCATTCAAAATTTAAATATAATAAAAAATAAAAAAATATTTTATCCAGCTGCAAAAAAGCATCTTTCTCTATTGATGGCCATTCAAAAATTAAATATAATAATAAAAAAATTTTATCCAGCTGCAAAAAGCATCTTTCTCTATTGACGGCCATTCAAAATTTAAATATAATAAAAAATAAAAATATTTTATCCAGCTGAAAAGCATCTTTCTCTATTGACGCCATTCAAAAAATTAAATATAATAAAAATATTTTATCCAGCTGCGAAAAGCATCTTTCTCTATTTGACCATTCAAAAATTAAATATAATAAAAATAAAAATATTTTATCCAGCTGCAAAAAGCATCTTTCTCTATTGACGGCCATTCAAAATTTAAATATAATAAAAAATAAAAATATTTTATCCAGCTGCGAAAAGCATCTTTCTCTATTGACGGCCATTCAAAAAATTAAATATAATAAAAATATTTTATCCAGCTGAAAAGCATCTTTCTCTATTTGACCATTCAAAATTTAAATATAATAAAAAATAAAAATATTTTATCCAGCTGCAAAAAGCATCTTTCTCTAATGACGCCATTCAAAATTTAAATATAATAAAAAATAAAAATATTTTATCCAGCTGCAAAAAGCATCTTTCTCTATTGTGACCATTCAAAATTTAAATATAATAAAAATAAAAATATTTTATCCAGCTGCGAAAAGCATCTTTCTCTATTAATGACCATTCAAAAAATTAAATATAATAAAAATATTTTATCCAGCTGCGAAAAGCATCTTTCTCTATTTGACCATTCAAAAATTAAATATAATAAAAATAAAAATATTTTATCCAGCTGCAAAAAGCATCTTTCTCTATTGACGGCCATTCAAAATTTAAATATAATAAAAAATAAAAAAATATTTTATCCAGCTGCAAAAAGCATATTTCTCTATTGTGCCATTCAAAAAATTAAATATAATAAAAAATAAAAAAATATTTTATCCAGCTGCAAAAAAGCATCTTTCTCTATTGATGGCCATTCAAAAATTAAATATTAGAAATATTATTTTTTATGTTTATTTTATTATTATTAAAAAAAAAAATTGGCTGCAAAAAGCTTCTTTCTCCATTGATGGCCATTCAAGATGACTGATAAGATATAATCAAAATGAGGTGAGTTAATGTTTAAAACAAGAACAAAGGTAATAATTCAAAGGGAAACATTATTTTTCTGACCCCAATGGCTGATATTGGTAATTGTTTTAAGCACAAACTCACTTCATTTTGACACATTTTTCATTAAACAAGACTCAATATCTTGATTTAAGAATGTTTAGATATTTTTACTGGAAAACTGGACAAACATACTAAGGAAGTAGCTCGCAGTAGTAGTTTTTTGCAGTGTAAAGTGTCAAAAAAGAGCATTTGAGACTGACTGTCCTTTTTTGTTTGCATGTGGCATTTAGATGGGTATATGATCAAAACTATATATATATAGTTTTGATATATAAAAAACTGATTTCTTTGTGCACCTGTTTCTTGTTCAGTTTGTTGTATTTAAGCCTTCAGTTTAGTTTTTTTCTACTCAAAATATATATTTTTAACCATAAAATTATAATTAAAATTATAATTAATTTTATAATTTTAACCATAAAATTAAAATTATATATTTTTAACCATATATATATATATGGTTCTAATTCATTCTAATTCGAGTTCTAATTCATTATTTGTTGCCATGGTTACTGATTGCTTTGCGCACCTGTTTCTTGTTCAGTTTGTTGTATTTAAGCCTTCAGTGTAGTTTGTTCTACTCAAAATATATATTTTTAACCATATATATGCAAACAGACAGAACAGAAACAAGGAACACAAGATTAAAACACAATGATATGACAATGAGTGAGAATTAAAAACAGTTCCTCGGAGGTTTGTGGATGTCAGATGTAATGTAGACGGGAATGAAACCAGCCTGTGTGTGTGTGTGTGTGTGAGGCGTCACTAATGTCAGCATGTGTGTGTAATACAGTCGGCAAACACAGATAGCATCAAGCGCTCCACATACACAATCCAGCTCGCCGTGACAGAAGTGTGCCAGTGTGTCACTTCTCAAACGTGCCTGTGATTTTCTCTGGTCGGAGGTCTGTAGTGTGTCTGCCAGCGTTAGTGCTTATTGGAAATGTGGACGTACAATGAGGGTTAAAATGACAAATTGCTGCTTGCGAGATTAAAGCGAGCCTGTGTGTGTTCTCTCTGCGGGGTCAGAGGTTAGCTGGAGCTCTCGTGTTTTATGCTGTTATCTGTTCGAGCAGGTTAATCGAGACATGAGGTGATGTCATTCATCATGCTTTTGTCTGTCAGCTCCATTAGTGTACCAACTGTAAGGGAAGGAGTCATCTCGGACGCTGAAAAAATGACTTCCTCAGTGTTTCTGTCTCATTTTCCAAACATCCAAAATATCTTAAAGGGGCTCTGATGCTATTCCATGCATTCTGTCTTATCTCATTTTTTAAAGAGTTGATTCTCATGATAAACAACGTTTCAAAACATGAGTTTGAGTATTTCTGTGCCAAATACACTTCTTCAGGATTCAGACAAGTTTCGAAATGTTTTTTTTCGAGTATGGCCCTGTATGACATCATAAAGGGCGGAATTCCTTATATGGGCACTTCTCCCGGATGAGCACACACACCGGCGCCGGCCCTGGCGTTGTGTTTTTAGAAACAAGATCAACAATGTCACTAAAGAAGTGTGTTTCTGCTGTGAGGGAAAGATCAGCTTGTTCAGCTTCCTAAATAACCCAGCGTTAAGGGAACAGTGGATGCAAGTGTGTGTGTTTGTTCCCGGTCATGAGTGGGATCCTCAGGCGGTGAGTGAAACTGCATCAAATGTGTGTGTTTTGTTGGAAATCGCCATGTAAGTGTATATAATGTGAACAACACCAACGTATAGTGTGTGTGTGTGTGTGTGTAGCTCTGCCCACTGCACTCCTCCTCGAGCTCGGCTGCTTTCAGAAAGAATCGGTTCAGTGTATCTGTCTTTTATAAATATGATAAACTAAAGACTCTTGGGAGATATGAAGGATCAACACTACTCTATAGATACTGGAGATTAACACGAGACTGTGTGTGTGTGTGTGTGTGTGTGTGTGTGTGTGTTATGACCCTTTAAATGTTGTTTTCTGAAAAATATATCAAAATTAAGAATATTTAATCTTAAAACAAGAACAAATATCTGCTAATGGGGTCAGTAAAAATAATCTTGATTTCACTTTGAATTATGTGTATTTTTCTGACGCCATTTGTTCTTGTTTCAAGCACAAACTCTCTTCATTTTGATACATTTTTCAGACCAGTAAATGTGTCTTGATTTAAGAAAGTTTAGATATTTGTGCTGGAAAACAAGACAGACACACTGAGGAAGAGCATCACAAACACCGTTTCTCACTGTTTTTCTTCAGAGGGAAGGTGAAAATGGAAAATGCTGGGAGTTATTTAGTGATGTTCACATCTGCAGTCTATTGAGCTGAATACAGTATGAGCTGTGTGAGTGTGTCTCTCTGAGGTCAAAGGTCAGGGCACGGGTCAGCTGACCCCCCGCTGTGAAACGCTTGCGACAGCATCTTTTTCTAATATTGTGAATTTAAGGATGGATTTTAATCTCTCAAGGTCTCCAAATCCAATATTACACGAGAGAGTCAGTGGATGAGAGGAGCGTGAATCACATTTTTTGTCTGACGCGGGTGGAATTGGAAAATCTGGATGTCGTTTGGAGTCTCGGGAACAGCGCGGGGGGTTTATGATCTCACGTCTCCTTATTAAATCACGGTTTACCTTCCCTGTGACCGTCTGTCGACTCCTGCAGTTTTGATAGATGCTGTGAGCGATGCGGGAGGCATCAGGGTCAGTGCCGCTCACAGTTACATTGGGAATGACTGGTAAATTCAGGATGCTGAATTGGAATTCAAATTTGAATATAAGGAAGTTCAATTAAAATGGAACAAAACTCAAGGTAGACATGAATTCAACTGAAACTGTTGTGTAAATTAATGCTATGTGGATGGGGTGATTATTTATTTTTTGTGGTTGCCAGGGTTTTGTTAACATGTAGTTGGTAGGGTATTCTGTGTGGTTGTCAGTGTGTTGCTATGCAGTTGCAAGGGGGTTCTGGTTGGTTGCAAGGATGTTGCTAGAGTATCCTGTATGGTTGCCAGGGTGTTACTATGTGATTCCCGGGGTGATTTTTTTTTTTTTTTTTTTGTGGTTGCAAGTGTGTTATGTGTGTTTGCTATTGTGTTCTGAGTAGTTGCCAGGGTGTTCCTATGCAGATGCTTGGGTATGCTGTGTGGTTGCCAGGGTGTTGCTATGTGGTGGCTTGAGTATTCTTTGTAGTTTCCAGGGTGTTGCTATACAGTTGCGAGGGTGTTCTAAATGGTTGCCAGAGTGTTGCTATGCAGTTTCCAGGCTGTTCTGGTTGGTTGCAAGGATGTTGCTATGTGGTTGCTAGAGTGTCTTTTATGGTTGTCAGGGTGTTGCTATGTGGTTCCTTGGGTGTTTTTTTAAAAAAAGTGTGGTTGCCAGGGTGTTGTTAACATATAGTTGGTATGGTATTCTGTGTGGTTGACAGGGTGTTGCAGTTTCTAGGGTATTGCTAAGCAGATGCTAGGGTATACTTTGTGGTTGCCAGGGTGTTGCAATGCGGTGATAGGTTTTCTGTGTGGTTGCTAGGGTGTTGCTTGCTAGGGTGTTCTGGTAGGTTGGTTAAAAGCACATATTTAAACTTTAACTATATTAAAACTTAATATATTATAATGAAAAATAGTATAAGAATTAATATTTTTATTCAGCCAGGAGGTATTAAATTGATCAAAGGTGACAGTAAGGACATTTATAATGTCATAAAAGATTCTATTTAAAATAAACACTGTTCTTTTGAACTTTATATTCTTTAAAGAATCATGAAAAACACAATGCATCACAGTTTCCACAAACATATGAAGTGTTTTCAACACTGATAATACTCATAAATATTGCTTGAGCCCGACATCATCATATGAGAGTGATTAGTGAAGGATCACGTGACACTGAAGACTGGAGTAATGATGATAAATTCAGCTTTGATCACAGGAATAAATCACACTGCACTATATTCCTATAGAGAACACTGATTTACAATGTTTTAACTGTATTTTTATATCAAATACACGCAGTCATGGTGAGCAAAAGACAACTAACTTAAAAAAAAAAAAATTACAAAATCAAACTTTTGAACAGTGGTATGTGTGCATATATGTTAAATTAAAATGTAATTCAACATCCTGTATGTTGTGGCCAATTCAGTTGAGACTCACACAGTCTTAAATTCTGTTTGCATGAGCGCAATATTGATCATTTTAATGACGTTTAATGAATTGAGTTTCTCTGCATGAGCTGCAGACGTTCCTGAAAACTCCTGGTGTTTCATCTGTTCTCCTGCGGTGTGAAGGAGCACCATAACCATTATCATGCCTTTGATGAATGGAACCTTTTCCTTTTCTTTGTTTTGTTTCGTCTGATCCTCTTCAGTGTCCTCTGGGTCGCAACACTTCCCGATTTCCTGCTGTTTTCCTCTTCCTGTGTGTGTGACTGTAACATTCGGTGGCATGCAGCCCGGTCCTGCCCGCCTGCCAGACAGCATGTTACACTTACTGAGAGACACTGCCAAAGAGTGTCTGTGAGCAGATCACACACACACACACACACACACACTGGACGGGCTGTGAACTTCCGGGGATCGTGTCTGTGAATAGCATCCGTGAGAATTTTCTAAATCTGGTAGATTGGGATGTGTGTATATGAGCATGAACTCAGGTGCATCAGTAAATAACATGTTTAATTCAGTGCACCAGCAGTCCGATTATATTCTTTCAGGACCGTCTTTCTCCCTTGATGGCTGTTCAAGCATATCTGTGTATTCTGATTGGAAAAACATAAAAATATATATATTGCTAACGTTTCATTTTACCGCAGATGATGTTTTTGGAGGCTCCTAAAATTGTGAAATTCATGTGTTTTATTGTCGTAATGATGCGAGTCTCTGGTGTCATGTTGAAATTAAAAGCACATTCAATCACAATGTGTTCTCTCTAGATAACAGTGCAGTTGGCAGAAATGAGATCATGTTTGTGTGTGAGAGTGTAGTTGTGTGTGTGTTCATAAACAGTGTGTGTTAAAGACTCACTCACACACGTTTTTGGCAGTATCTCAATAACTAGATTTGTACATTCTGATTTATGTCAGTGGTGTTCTGGATGGTTGCAAGGATGTTGCTATGTGGTTCCTAGAGTGTTTTTTTTTTTTTTTGTGGTTGCCAGGGTGTTGCTATGCAGCTGCTAAGGTGTTCTGTGTGGCTGCTATTGTGTTCTGAGTAGTTGTCAGGGTGTTCCTTTGCAGATGCTAGGGTATACTGTGTGGTTGCCAGAGTGTTGCTATGCAGTTTCCAGGGTGTTCTGGTTGGTTGCAAGGATGTTGCTATGTGGTTGCCAGAGTGTCCTGTATGGTTGCCAGGGTGTTGCTATGTGAATCCTAGGTGATTTTTTATCTTTTGTGGTTACCCCTGGGTGTTGTTAACATGTAGTTGGTAGGGTTTTCTGTGTGGTTGCCAGTGGTTGTGCTCCTCCTGAAATGTTTTCTCTGCAGACCTCTTAACGTATAGGTGGATGATGTTTAGGTGGCCGTTTTTGATGATGTATAGGTGGACGTTTTTTGGTGATGTTTTTTGATGATGTTTAGGTGGACTTTTTTGATGATGGATAGGTGGACGTTTTTGATGATGGATAGGTGGTTATTTTTTGATGATGGATAAGTGGACGTTTTTGATGATGGATAGGTGGACAATTTTCACTTCGGTATTAGATTGTGGTTCCGTACCGAAGTCAAAATTGTGGTATCGAGCCATCCCTAGTGCTTCCTTTAAAAGTGTCCGCCGTCCAGGTGAAACAGTATGCTATTTTTATTTACCCGCCACAGTGGCCGACAGGGGAAGCGAGATTACCCGTTACAACACAAAATCACCTGCATTTGTCTGGTGGCAGGTGCTAATTTCCATCCCTGGTTTGGTGGTTGCTATCGATTGTTAGGTGAATTGTGTCCTGCACCTTCAAGTCCAGTCTCTAGATGTTTCAGGTCTGTCCTTCAATGTAAATCTGTCTTTGTAATGCTCTTTTTAACAAAGATATTTTATGTGAACATAAATATATATTTCCATTTAACTTTAGTCTATTAAAGCAAAGTACATTAAATGTATGTGGTCAATTGACTAACTTAGTATATATATATATATATATATATATATATATATATATACACAAACACACGCACGCACGTACGCACGCACACACACACACACACTTTCTCTTTCATTTGCATGTACATGATGAGAGACAGAAGCACTAAAGCAGCGAGGCAGATGAGGGCTGTGAGAAATGCTCTTCATCTCTGCTGATGCTATTAGTCGAGGCTCTTTATGGATGAGGACAAATTGAGAAAGCTCCGCCGCTGGCTACGGCGCTCAAAAGAGAGCGCTGCATATTTAATAGCTCTGCATTCGTGTGTTGTCTTTGTCAAATGAAATAAATGCTGATTAGCATACTTGCCCAAAGGGTGGGCTGACTCTGACAGGAGCATGCGCTTGCCAGATTTCCAATCGGAAAATTTGTTTGATTATTAAGCCCTATGCAGACGGAGGGAAGGAGGCAGAGTTCCTGGAAATGTGCCGCCTGTTTTCATTTCATTACAGAATGTGTGTGTATCACTGCACAATACTGGAAATAATGTTTCTGGAAGAGTCTGTTCTGCTCACCAATGCTGCATTTATTTGATAAAAAATACAGCAAAACAGTGAAATATTATTCCAGTGTAGATCAGCTGTTCTCTATGTGAATATATAGCAAAGTGTAATTTATTCCTGTGATTTTCAGCATCATTAATCCAGTCTTCAGTGTCACATGATCCTTCAGAAATCATTCTCATATGAAGATTTGCTCAAAAAACATTGTTGTTACCACTGTAAAAGTCCAGTTTGTGAGCACAGAGATATACACCGACAGTCATTTATTTCTGTTTGTCTGTTAACGGGTTTATTTGGCTCTTCCCGTGTGAAACCCTGTCGTTTGGATTCATGACATGCTTCAGGTGTTTGTTTTATTCCATTAATAAACTCAAACGCCACAGAATACTGATCAGAATAGAGCGTTGCATTTCAGAAATGTGTATTACACACACACACACACACACAGTTTTATCAGTGTATGACAGTTTGACTATCAATATGCTCATATATATATATATAAATTTTTTTTTTTTGTGGTTGCCAGGGTGTTGTTAACATGGTTTGTAGGGTATTCTGTTGTTGCCAGGGTGTTGCTATGCAGCTGTTAGGGTGTTATGTTTGCTGTGTAGGATTTCTTTGGTTGCTAGGGTGTTGCTATGCAGTTGCTAGGGTCGACTGGGTGGTTGCCAGGGTGTTGTGCGTGTTGTTGTTTTTTGTGGTGGTAATAATAATAATCACATTTTAAGAGTTTGTTATGTGGGTAAAGTGAACATTACTGAAGCAATTTTGATACATGGTAATCAATACTGACCCTATTTAATAATAGTATTCTATAATAGTATCTAGTCTTATTGTGCTTTTTTATGAAATCATTCCCCATAGATTGTGAGTGTGTGTGTGATGTAGGAAATGCTGCACGTCCAGGGACGAACACCACAGCTCATTTCCACCAAAGATCACAGAATAAAATCCCACTTTGAGAGTAATTAGCCTTAATTAGTCCAAGCGTTGAACTTGCACTGTGCTGTCCATCTTAATAAACCTCATAGAATAACCCCAGATGAACACGTCATTCCTCAGAGGTTTCTCTTTCATGGCTCAGGAAACTGCTCAGTAAGGAGCTGGGAAAACTATGAGATGGGAGGAAAATTATATTTCAGTGGTTGAAGTTGCTGTTTCTCCTGAACTTATTATTAAGAGACAAAATTGTATTGCAGTGTTTTTGCGTTCACGCTGTTGTATACACTCGCAAAAAGTTATTTCTTAAAATTGCATAAAGTTTGTGATGGGAATAAAAATGTGGTTTTTTATTTAATTTTTTCTCGAGTGAACAGTTTCATGAGTGAACGCAAACGTTTTGCGATCAAGTGCAAAGATTTGCAAGAATTTTTTTGCGTTCACTCGTAATACTGTTGCATTCCTAGAGAAACAAAATGTTTGCGTTTTTTCACAAGTTTTGTTTGCCAGAAATCTTCGCATTTTCTTGCAAAGCTTAAGAATTATGTTTCCCTAAGAAACTATATCGTTGTAAACCTTTTGAGTTCATGTGCAATTCTTTGCATTTACTCACTAAACTTGTTCACTCACAAAAATATTCTTCCCCGCAAAAAAACGGACAAAGCTGACTCCCGCAACGTTTGCATTCCATCGTAACACACTTGTATACAGTTGCGTTCCCCGAGAAACTTTGCATTCGCAAACCTTTTGAGTTCCCGTGCAAATCTTTGCACTTGCTCACAAAACTTTTTTTCGTATGTTCCCCCCCAAAAACGGACAAAACTGACTCCCGCAATGTTTGCAAAGTATTAGAAAAGTATTGTTCCCCGGAGTACATTTGCTCACAAATTGTTTGCATTCTCTCGTAATACAGTTGCATTCCCCGAGAAACTTTGCAAAATGTTTGCGTTTTCTTCCAAAAGTTTTGTTCGCCAAGAATCTTCGCTTCTGTGAGCAAACGCAACGGAACGCAAAGCTTTTCTGAGCGTAAACAAAAGTTAAGCGAGCAAAGATTTACAAATTAAGTCGAAGATTCTCTGGAAACAAAAAACAATTGCGATAAAATGCAAAAGTCTGCACATGAAATACAGGGGAGATGTTCAACTGCAAAAGTTCTCAGGGGAACAATTATTTTGCAAGCAAATGCAAGCGTTTTAAAAGCAACACAAAGGTTTCTTGAGGGAACGCAATGCATTTGCAAAAGAATGCAAAGTTTCTGTGGGGAATGCAATAGTATTACAAGAGAACTAAAAACATTTTGTGAGCAAATGTATAATTTCATTAGGGAATGCAATGCTTTTCTGAGTGAAATTTAAAAGTTTTGCATGCAAACTCAAAAGTTTTGCAAACAAATGCAAAGTTTCTCAGAGGAATGCAAAAGTTTTGCGTGCAAACAGAAATGTTCTCTGGGGGGGGGAAAGCATTGATATATAATTTTTCCTCCCATCTGATATTTTTTCCCATCACCCTGTGATACTTCAGTCTGATCTCCATTTAATTCGCTTTCTGTCTAGGAGAATGGTTTGAGAAATTGAGGAGGATCTCATTTGTGATTCTTCCATTCCAGCATTCACGAAACACATGTTTGCCTAAAAATAACCTGGAGATGAAGTCACTCTATAATTTCAGCTGTGACTTTCCTCTTTTGAATTCAATCTGGTGTATTTGTGCTCCAAACTCTCGGGGCCCGAACCGGCTGATAAACCACAAATGACAGCGTGACGTTGCTTTCTTCACCCCGCAGGCGCCGCATGTGTGTGTGCACGCCCTTTAGATTCCTCAGGAAAGGGCCAATTTCCTATTTCAGACCACAAAATACAGCCGCAAGCCGCAGTGTGTGTGTGTCTGTGTGTGTGTGCAGCACGAAACTGAGACAATAGCTTTCTCTCGTCAGGTGTGTGTGTGTGTACTCACCTCTGCTTATCTGCTCTTTGTGTTTTACAGCATCCATGATCACAGAAACCGGGAAAAGATCGTGTCTCAAGCTCAAAGTGTTCGTGAGACCACCAAGTAAGTGTCTTTGATTTACAAAACAAACACACACACACGTATGAGTGTGTCGGTGGCATTCGGTTGCTCACACTTTGATGGACATTAACTGCTTCTGTGTGTGATGTCACAGGCTTTCCTTTGATTGGCAGGTGGGTTGGGCTGCTGAATTATCACTAACATGATTGGCTTATGGTATCTTTTTCATTTCTTCTGTTTTTGTAGATGGCTGCGAGAAAACCATAGGCGTTCATGACCGCGTTTTTGTCGATGACAAAGTAGACAATGCATTAGAACCAAGAGGTCAGTATGGCTTGAAATCACCTTCGCTTTGTTCAGTCTGTGTGTCCTGTCCTTTAATTCCTCTAATCACTCTGTGCATGTGTGTGTGTTGTTGCTTTAATGTACCTTTACGTTCAGGATATGAGTTTCGCCTGCGGCTTCTCTGACACTTCAAACCACAAAGACTGTTTTATTTATGCATGAGGTACACGTCGTATTAATAATGCATTCTCTTGTAATAGCTGAGGGCTGTCTGTCAACATCTCCACCATGTGCACATGCAATTAAGTGTCCAGAAATTAGCCATGTGACCTTTCAGCGAGCCCAAAGCTTCAGTCATGCCTTCCAGATGAAATGCATGAATTATATTAACACACTGTATTCAGTATATGCATGCACGTTGGCGGCGGTAAGAATTAAGATCCAAAACTCGGATATGCACAACGGTTTTGTGTCCAAATTAGCATTTGGCTTTCTAAGGTGTCAGGTGGAACGATGCCAAGCTTGTTTTGGCTTCTCCTTGATAAAAGCCATTACATCCGAACACATGGCACTTACTAACATATGCACGTAATATTTATTGCCATTACTGTCACGCTAGCCTCGACTTTCATGGTGACATGATCAAACATTGGAGCTGCATTCAAAATCGAGATGTGATAAAATAGACAAAGAGAAAAAGACCATAGTGCATAAAGTCCGTCGGACCAACCATAGCTCGCTTTGTTTTACGAGCCGTTTAATTGTGAATCCATTTACAGCTGCACAATAATGCAGTCATAAAAGTGAAATTTTACTAGTAAAATTGAGTGATGAAAAAAGTCTAAATTAGGGCTGTAAACGTAGTCAAATCATGACATATATTATAGACACTAGTCTGTGTAGTATAAATGTTAAACTTGAAGGTCGAAGAAAACTGATCCAAATAATTAGTAATTCCTGTGGAAGGATGTCCAGTAAAGTTGATGTAAAACTTTACAAAAACCTCAAAAGTTTACAATGTCTTTAGAATTACTCAAGACTTTACTTTACATCCTTCCACAGGAATTATTTGGATCAGTTTTCTAAAGTAAAGATCATTGTAAAGTTTTGGATAGAAATTCCTTCCAATGGATTTGGTAACTCTTGAGTCATTACAAATGATCTTTTCTTTAGAATAATGATCCAAATAATTAATAATTCCTGTGGAAGGATGTAAAGTAAAGTTGATGGAAAAAGTTTACAATGTCTTCAGTAATTACTAGAGTTCACTTTAGAATTACTCAAGTGTTGCTACATCCTTCCAAAGGAATTGCTAATTATTTGGATCATTATTCTAAAGTGAAAAGCATGATAACTCCAGTAATTACTGAAGACATTGTAAACTTTTGAGGTTTTTTGACAAGTAACAACTTTACAAAACTAGTAACATATAAGTGCTGCTAAAGTGGAGTAAAAGAAATATATTTTATGGTTTTAGTTAAGGCAAGACCACAGTTGAATAGGGTAAAAAATGTCATATAAATCACCATACTTACCCAGATGATTGATGACATTAAGAATTGAAAAAAAAAAGTATTACAAGTTTTCAGACCACAGGTGAAAAGTGTAAAAAATGTAATATAAAAATAGATATCATCATACTTACCTAGATGATTGATGACATTAAGAATTGCATATATTTTTTGTATAACAAGTTTTCTGAAATGTTATGTTTAAATATGCATATATTTCCAGAACATAAATCTGAACATTGGATAAAGTCAAATTCAAAATTCTCATTTGATTTTGTTGACATTTTAGAGTTAAATGTTTCTAGTGAGGGGATTTTTTATTTATCTTTATATCACTCCATAAAGCAGAAAATAATGTCAACAGCCAGAAAAACAAATCAAAAGATGTTTTATAGGAATGAAATGTCGTATAAAATCAGGCGAATGACACCTCAAACCATCAGAATACAGATAGGGATAAAAGTTATGGCATTGTTATTGTTAAAATTTTAATAAAATATGTATTAATTAAATTGATTAGATGTCCGTTAACATTTTAAATAGAATAGAAAAAAATCTAACCTGAAAAACTGAATTTGGGGAGGAAATTATGGAAGCTTGTTTCCACCACAGAATAAAAAATAATTGCTAATAAAAAAAAGCAATTAGCAATTTACATCTCAGCGGTTTGACTTTTTTTCTCAGAATTGCTAGATATAAAGAAAAAAAGTAAGTGTTTTTTTCTCTTCTCAGAATTGGAGTTTAGATCTATCAAAGTTGCAGTTATCATTTAAAATGTTTTATTCTGTGGCTGAACTCAGCTTCCATAGAAAATAGAACATACCGAAAATGCTTGACAAATTTAATGGAAATATTAATAGACTTTTCTGTCTTTGAAGACAGAAAACAAAGTGCATATCCAATCACTTACCGTTTTCTGTGTGCAAAATGCAAACAGTCAGTGGGCGAAAAACCTTTAAAAATGCATGCCTATATCAATTAACACTGCTGCTAATGTCAGTGTAGATTAACACAGTATTGTTTTATCATGCAGTTTCACCTTGCCAACACACACACCGCGCGGTGTCATGGTGGAGGCATTGATTTATTAGTCCAGATACCCACTGAGAGGCTGGAGGTGTCTGTCTGCCCGCCTGAGTGAGCCAGCAAACTACTCTGTCCTCCCAAGCATATTTATCTGTCTCTTTTTAGCGTCACACCTGTCTGTCCCCCCCCACCCGACGTCCTCAGACGGTGCACGGCTCCACTGAGACGATGTGCTTTCCAAAGCCATATCACGCTCTCTGATGATAACCGCAGTCTGTGTGTCTACACCAATAAATGTGGAGAAATGCACTGAGACTCCAAACAGCCCTGCCTCCATTATTACTGAGGCTTCCAACAAGGATATTCTGGATTATTTGCTCCTTAAAGTTGAGACGGCATGGCAAATGCATCATTGAGATATTAGTTTTTATTAATATTTTAAAGTTTAAGTGTTATTGTTGTCCCTTTTTTATTCTACTATTTGGAATACAATAAGTTTACGGGGGGTGTTGCTCCAAGACGGCCACCATCATAAAATGTTACTATGTGGTTAAATATCGGTTCTCACAACAGGTGATCAAAATTCAATGCCAGGACAATATCTAACATCAACATTCATTTACTGTAGAAAACTGACCACAGCTGCCGTTGATTGGTTTTAAATCATGGGCTGGAGTTAGGTAACCAAAAGTCAATGTCTGTAAAATGTCATGAGGCTAATGTCCACAAAATGTCAAATTATAACACCATTACACTTAAAAATGTTGTTGGTTTTAAGTCGCGTTGTTAAAGGGTTAGGTCACCCAAAAATGAAAATTAGCTGATGATTTACTCGCCCTGGTGTGTATGACATTCTTCTTCCAGACGAACACAATCAGAGTTATATTAAACATGTCCTGGCTCTTCCCAGCTTTATAATGGCTGGTTGGGTCCTTTTTGAAGTCCATAAAAGTGCATCTATCCATCATATAACTGCTCCACACGGCTCCGGGGGTTAATAAAGGCCTTCTGAAGTGAAGTGGCGCGTTTGTGTAGGAAAAAAACGTTTTAAACTAAAATAACAAGACATATGGGGAAAGAATAACCCCTGACTGACAGAAGTATCTCAAGCTTTGGCGCCTCTTGTGGATAATGCTGGGCTACAATCTCAAGCCGCTCTTCTCTTATATAAATCCTCCGCCATTTCTCTTAAAAAATTCTCGTTTTAGACTCTAATTCGGTGTTTTGTTTTGCTCTAACCTCTGTGCTTCTGCATTCGTCGACTTGTGTGCCGCTGTCAGATGCACTTTTATGGACTTCAAAAATGACCCAAAAAAGTCATAATTCGTCTGAAAGTGGAACACCAAGGATGACTTGAGGGCGAGTAAATCGTGGTCTAATTTTCATTTTAGGGTGAGCTAAACCCATTAAGTAACCAAAATTCAACATCTGTCCAATTATGGATTATATCATTGACATCCAGGGCCTAATGGGTTTATATTTTGCTTATACACTGCAAAAAATGCTCTTCTTACTTAGTAATATTTTCTTGTTTCCAGTCCAAATCTCTACAAATTCTTAAATTAAGATTAATTTACTAGATGAGTAAAATGACATGATATTTGTTCTTGTTTTCTTGAAAATAAAATCAAAATGAAGAGAGTTTTTGCTTAAAACAAGCAAAATTATCTGACAATAAAATAATCTTGTTTCTGATTGAAATCTTGTTTCTTGCTCCTGTCCCAAACAGAAATAAGATTATTTTTCTCACCCCATTGGCAGATAATTTTGCTTGTTTTAAGCAAAAACTCACTTTATTTTGATATTTTCCCCCAGAAAACAAGAAAAAATATCTTATGTCATTTTACTTATCTAATAAATTAATCTTAATTTAAGAATTTGTAGATATTTGGACTGGAAACAAGAAAATATTACTAAGTAAGAAGAGCATTTTTTGCAGTGTATAAACCCAGCCGGCACTGGATGTCAATGACACATCAGAAAGACGTCAGACAGATGTCAAATTTTGGATTGAAAATGAAAATCCATAATTTGACAGACGTTGAATTTTGGTTACTTAAAGGGTTAGTTCAACCAACAATGAAAATCTTTGGGTGCAAGACCACATGTGAAAAGCGTAAAAAAATGTAATATAAAAAGAGATATCACCATACTTACCCGGTTGATTGATTACATTAAGAATTGTAAATATTTCTGTAATGTTATGTTTAAATATGCATATATTTCCAGAACATAAATCTGAACATCAATCAATTCTCATTTGATTTTGTTGACATATTAGAGTTAAAGGTTTCTAGTGAGGGGATTTTTGATTCATCTTTTTATCACTCCATAAAGCAGAAAAAACAGCCAGAAAAATTAAACAAAACATGTTTTATAGGAATGAAATGTTGTATAAAATCAGGCGAATGACACATGAACAAACCCCTCACTACAAACCTTCAGAATACAGATAGGAATAAAAGTTTTGGTGCATATAAGTGCTGCTAAAGTGGAGAAATAAACTCATTTTGAGAACATGGCCTTTAAAGATATGTATTGTATTTGAAAAATTCAGACACAATGTTATGAAAAGCCAAATAGCCCCAAATCTCAAAATTGCCCAGTGCATGAAAAAATATCTTCGTCTGTATAGTGTCTCGCTTCAGCTATAATTACCTGTACATGTGCAGGATCTCAGTTAATCAAATGTTCTCCATCTCATTTCTAGACGACACCAGTCACGAGGCCGAACCCTCCCGGAGTGACGTGTCCACATCAGGCCTGCGGCACCAAACGTCACGCCCCCTGCTGGCCCTCCTGCTGCTCTGCATCTCCGTGTTCCTCACCTTATAGCCCCTCACCTGCCCCTGAACCAGCCCTCCAGAAACCCAACACATCTGAGCGCGAGCGGACCGGCGCTGCGAGAGGGCTTTGAGATTCACCAGGAACACTTCTGCTCCGCTTTTGTTTTGTTTTCCAAATATTTAAGTGGTCTTTCGCTGTCTTTGATTAAGAAAAGTCGATAAGCCGTGCAAAGAAGAAATGCAGATCGCCTGTTTAACCAACCGGCCAATCAACTATGACAGCTGCTCACAGGGGATTGGCTGCTGGGAGGAAGGGGGTGGAGTCTGAGATCCAGAGAGAGTGTTTACTCGTGTCCATTGGGAGAGAGTCGCTCCTTTTGTCGGTAATTAGTGCAAGTGTTAAGAAACGCCGAACACCCTGTGAGATGGTTCGTGTTGAAGGTTCATGGCTGGGTGTCACATTAAACAGACATAAACATCAAACCTTAACCGAGTTCACCGGCTCTGCTGTTAGCGATAAATATACAAAGACTTCTTGCCTTTCGTCCTTCGTCTGCCTTCTCTTAACAAATTGCAGAATTCATTGGAAGAAGCGGTCTGTTATGCATCTCGCCGCATGGATCTCTCCGAATAGAAGGAAGACGCTAGATGAGTTCGTTAGTCTAAATAATATGATTTGTGTGAATTTGATCCTATTCAGCAATTTGAGGGACTTGTCTTAGTAGACCACACCACTAAAAACAATGATTTTGTATTTTGTAAGATAAACTTAACTGCAACATAAATATCTATATTTTTCCTATGACCTTTTATCAATTGATATGAGATATCAACATTGACGGATCATGGAAATTCTTTTCTTGTCATAACTGTGTGTCCGACTCTATTAGGAACCAAATATCGAATGGGGCTCCGCGCGATGCTTTCCCCTTTCATATGGGCGGGAAGAGTTAACGTTTGTTTGAATAGGCCTTATACTGTACACAATACTAATATCTCCTGGAAGTGCTTCAAATTCAGCATTTCTGAGAAGTGTAGTTCTATTTGTTTATTTCATTAATGCATAATGCAGTTCTGACTCGTTTAATATGCTGACGCGACACACGCAAGACATTATAACATGGGCATTCTCCTCCGACAGCCTTACATTTAATGGAGGAACCGACGGGAGAATCTCACGGAAAACTGTCAAGAATCATATTTCAACCCAGACTCAAAAGACTAAAAATGTTTCTATTGTAAAAATGTTTTGCATTGTGACAAATTACATTTAATTTTGGCAAGTGAGGCTCAAATGACACCCAAAATAAAAAGGTTGCTGCGCATAAGTCATTCTGAATAGGCAACACTTGAGAGTTTACAGTTCAAGACTGTACGTTATTAATATGGAGAAATACAAGCGCAAACATAGCAATCTGAATAATATATAAATGTATAAAAATATGATGTGGCTGTAGTGTAGCCACTTAGAAACACGCTGAAGCCACAAGTGTTGTCAGTCTTATTACTAACATCAGATTTGAAATGAAGCGTATGTCGTGAGTTTTTAGAGAAGGCTGATAAGATGCCCTGTAAACACCCGCTTGCCCTCTGTTGTCAATGTCTGGTATGGCGAGCTGCCCCATTCACAGTTCTATTGTTCTCACTCGACAGACCTCACACCGTTGACCTAGCCTTCATTATTGATGTATAAAATCCTCACTTTCAAAACCTTCTTCTGACCTGCTAGACATCGTCTTTGTATAATTCATTTGGTGACACTAGTGGCACAAAATCACACACTTCAGCTTCAAATGGTGAAGTATTTAGACGTCATAAGATATATTACTACAGTAATGAAAGTGTGTGACACTTAGTAGCAAGAAGTTCAGAACTAACTATGACCAACCCAGGCAGCAACAGTTTCGGCCCAGATACGGATTCCCTGTGTACCAGATGTGGAGCGACACTTGCTGTCTGGGAATACATGCATAAATCTTTGTTAATGTTAAATACAGTTCATTAAACAATATTCACAGATACAACTGTTGATTTGAATAGTGTGAAGGTAAATGTTGAAATTACCATGAGCTAAGATTAATATATGCTTAAAGGGATAGTTCACCCAAAAATTTAAATTGCCCATGATTTACTCGCCCTCACGTTCTTTCAGACAAATACAATCAGAGTTATATTTAAAAAGTCCTGGCTAATCCAAGCTTTATAATGGAAGTGACTTGTTGGGTCATTTTTGAAGTCCATAAAAATGCATCTCTCCATCATAATAGTGCATCTATCCATCATAAAAGTGCATCTATCCATCATAAAAGTGCATCTATCCATCATAAAAGTACATCTATCCATCATAAAAGTGCATCTACCCATCATAAAAGTGCATCTGTCCATCATAAAAGTGCATCTAGCCATCATAAAAGTGCATCTAGCCATCATAAAAGTGCATCTACCCATCATAAAAGTGCATCTACCCATCATAAAAGTGCATTCATCATCATAAAAGTGCATCTACCCATCATAAAAGTGCATCTATCCATCATAAAAGTGCATCTCTCCATCATAAAAGTGCATCTATCCATCATAAAAGTGCATCTGCCCATCATAAAAGTGCATCTATCCATCATATAACTGCTCCACACGGCTCCGAGGGTTAATAAAGGCCTTCTGAAGTGAAGTGGAAAGAAAAATATCCATATTTAAAACTTTATAGACTCAAATAAAAGTTGTCTTGTATGATGGATAGATGCACTTTAACAGACTTCAAAAATAACCCAACAAGTCACTGCCATAATATAACTCTGATTGTGTTCGTCTGAAAGAAGAATGTCATACACACCTCGGATGACTTGAGGGAGAGTAAATCATGGGCTAATTTTCATTTTTGGGTGAACTATCCCTTTAAGTATTTATCATTGTTAGTTTAACTATTGTCACCAAAAGAAGCCTTATCGTAAAGTGTTTCATTAGCATGCAATCGATTCGAATGAATTGCTTATTGCAATAAAGTCGAGTGTTACCTGAAAATCAATTTCGAAAGTAAAACATGCAATCTCAATGGTCCTCCAACAGGCTTCAGTTTCTTAATGAAAACTGTCATTTTGTCTGGTTAAATGTGCTCCGGACGTGTTTTCGTGAGATTCACCCAAATAGACTTTAAACTGTTGTTTGCCTGGTCACTCCCTCCGTCACCGCTTCAGTTTAAGACCTGCTCAGAGCTGGCGTTTGGGAAGATTTCACCGGGGAGGGAGGGTCAGAGAGCACGCATTCCTAACAATAAACAATACTGTGGACTTCTCAAACACTCGCAAATTGGATAATCGTTTCTGCCTTTTTGATTCTCAATAGGCCTGCCGCGCTCTTGGAGACAAACTGCATTTCGTGTTTGTTTTTGCTTGAACGCTAACAAAGCGATTTCAGCAGCTCGGCTTTGCAACATCAGGACTAGACGAAACACACCATATGTGCTCCGTTTCATGGTTTACACTCGAAACTATGAAAGAAACTTTTGAAAAAAATCAGCTTCAGTAGTATTTGTATCATTTGTACTCCAATTATTACCATTAATACCATGCTTTGTACACACTTTGAACTGGGAAACAAGAATCAGCTTATTAAATGGATACTGTGTATCCTCAAGTAGTCAAAAACATAACATTATATAGTGTTAGAATACTACTTGGTTTTTTTGTACCTTTCTGGAGGACAAGGAAAAATAGACACTTCATAAAACATTGATTATTATGATTATTAATTATTATTATTCAACATCATTATGTTATTATGGATACCACATTAAATGTAATGATCAAAAATGTGTTGTACATAATGTTTGATATTAAGGTATTAATTTGATTCATATGTCTTTTCTAAAAAAAAAACTTTAAAAAAATTAAGCAAAGTAGAATGTTGGAAGTGACAAACGCAACGATTGGCCGCTTTTGAACTGCGTTCTGAAGCCCTGAGCCAATAGGAACGCGTCATCCGCCTTTCAGTTTTTTTTTTCTTTTAATCTCCTGGCAAAGTTTTCCATGTTCCACAAGGATCTGATCGGAAGAGGACTGACGGCTCCTGCAGTTCAGCGTTTGTGTGTTTTTAAATGGAAGGAGGTTTCATTACGTGGCATGTGCATGGACTTGATAATGAAAAAACATGTTAAATAAAGTGTTCATTTCGGTTTCTTCTGTTCTCCACGTTTGTGAAATGTTAGTCTCACCCCATAAGTGTGTCGTAGTTCCACTGAAATGAGAACGTTACACGGGAGAGTTGTGTAGTTTTGCACAGAGCGGCTGAATATTCCTCATATAGAACACTGCTTCATAATGTTTTGCTGAAGGTTCTTGAGTTGTGAGTTGTTTCGGTTTTATCTTGATTGTTTTCCATGATTTTGAGAATGAATCATCAGTCCACGTCAACAGAGCGCCGCAGACTGAAGGCCCGTTCACACCAACAACCAGAACTACAGTATATTAGCCTCCACATCAGGCGATATCGCTGTGTTTATTATACGCGTCTGTCTCTTTAAATGCCCGAGGTGGCTTCTGATTGGCTAATGTTTTTATCATTCATCAGCTGGAAAAAAAAAATCACTGATTCCGATGATATTGTTTGCGTTATTGTTTCTGTTGTGATGTGGACTCTTATAGAGCGATATCTTTATGGTTATGGTGTGAACGAGCCTCGATCTCTGTCAGGGTTGAGTAACATTCACACTTTCGCTTCTTGTGTGTGAATCTGAACTGAACAGGACGCTGAATTAAAATATTAATTAGACTGACAGGAAATTTAACACCCTCTCTCACAGTGTAATAATATTATATATCCTTGATACAGTATGTAGATTTTTTCCCAACATTTTTAATGAATATATATATATATATTCATTAAAAATTTGGGGAAAAAATCTATATATATATATATATATATATATATATATACACACACACACACACACACACACACACACACACACACACACACACACACACACACACACACACATACATACATACATATATATACATACATACACACACACACACATACACACACACTTTACAACAATAAGGTCCCATTAGTTAATAAACATTAAAAAAAGTTACAGCATTTGTTAATCTTTATTAAACTTGTTTAATAAAAATACAACTTTTCATTGTATCAATAATGTATTAATGTATTAAAACTGATTACCTTAGATTAATAAATGCTTTAGAAGTTTTTCATGTTAACTAAAACAGTTAACACATTAAACCTTTTATAAAGTGTGTGTGTGTGTGTATATATATTTATATATATATGAGTGCTGTGCAATCAATTAATCATGATTAATCGCAACAAAAAAGTTTGTGTTTACATAATATATATGTGTGTACTGTGTATAATTATTATGTATAGATAAATACACAACCATGCATTTCAGATTTTTATATATATATATATATATATATATATATATATATATATATATATACATATACATATACATATACATATATATATATATATATATATATATATATATATATATATATATATAGCTGATATAATTGTGCATACATGCAAATATTTCTTAAATATATACTTGTAATGGTGCGTTAACACCAGATGCGAATGAAGCGTTAAGCGCAAGTGATTTACATGTTAAGTCAACGCAAAGATGCGAATACACATTATGCGGCACGAATGAGGTGAATTGAGCACTTGACACGCTAACACGTGATTCGCGCGAATTGCGCAAGTTGAAAAATCTGCACTTTGGCGGATATTCGCGTCACGTTAACCAATCAGGAGCTTGCTCTAGTACTGATAACAATGAGAAGAAAATCACATGTGGCTACCCGGAGCTGTACGACACATCTTCGTACTTTATAGAAACCAGGAATAAAAGGAAGAAAGTGACTGAGGAGGTCGAACAATCGGGTAAGTTGTATTACTCAATTTGAGCTCAATAGGGTGTTTTCAGGGCGAGTGGGACACTTTTAGCAATTGAGATAACTTGGAAAAAGTGTCCAAATCACCTATTCTCTGTATTTTAAAATGTCAGCCATTTCACAACGAGACAAGCCGCCTGGCAGAAGCCCCTCCCATGACGCCAATTCGCATCTGTTGTAAACTCACGCGTGTTAACTCAAAATGTTCAAG
>CM040928.1:1837500-1852500 GCA_023029165.1 Gobiocypris rarus
GACAGTAAACTACTGGTACTTTAAATGTACATAAGTTAGACCAGCACTGACTTAACACTGATGATCTCTTCATCACGGCTCCTGTTAGTGGGTGGGATATATTAGGCAGCAAGTGAACATTTTGTCCTCAGAGTTGATGTGTTAGAAGCAGGAAAAATGGGCAAGCGTAAGGATTTGAGCGAGTTTGACAAGGGCCAGATTGTGATGGCTAGACGACTGGGTCAGAGCATCTCCAAAACTGCAGCTCTTGTGGGGTGTTCCCGGTCTGCAGTGGTCAGGATCTATCAAAAGTGCTCCAAGGAAGGAACAGTGGAGAACCGGCCACAGGGTCATGGGCGGCCCAGGCTCATTGATGCGTGGGAGCGAAGGATGGCTCGTGTGGTCCGATCAAACAGACGAGCTACTGGAGCTCAAACTGCTCAAGAAGTTAATGCTGGTTCTGATAGAAAGGTGTCAGAATACACAGTGCATCACAGTTTGTTGTGTATGGGGCGGCATAGCCGCTGACCAGTCAGGGTGCCCATGCTGACCCCTGACCCCGCCGAAAGCACCATCAGTGGCACGTGAGCATCAGAACTGGACCACGGAGCAATGGAAGAAGGTGGCCTGGTCTGAGGAATCACGTGTTCTTTTACATCACGTGGATGGCCGGGTGTGTGTGCGTGGCTTACCTGGGGAACACATGGCCCCAGGATGCACTATGGGAAGACTTGGCCTCCAAATTCCCCAGACCTCAATCCAATCGAGCATCTGTGGGATGTGCTGAACAAACAAGTCCGATCCATGGAGGCCCCACCTCGTAACTTACAGGACTTAAAGGATCTGCTGCTAACATCTTGGTGCCAGATATACCACAGCACACCTTCAGGGATCTAGTGGAGTCCATGCCTCGACGGGTCAGCAAAAGGGAGACCAACACAATACATAGACATATATTAGTGTTGTTAAGAGTACTGACAGCGATACCAATTCGGTACTGAAATTTATAAAATGTGATACTTTGAGTGCAATGGTTAACACCTCTGACTCACGCGCTCATCAAATATGTCTGTGATTGGCTACAACAATAACCAGCGCTTCAAAAACATGTTATGTTTCCATCCACCTATATTTTTATGCGCATTTGGGGATATCGCATCAATAAATGCTGAATGGAAACGCCAAGATGCGCATAAAAAAACCGTATGCGCTCGTCGAAAAATGTTCTATCCGATTCGAAAGCATGCGTATAAACTAGAATGGAAATGCATTTTACCGAATAAATTCCTCGATGAGCATAAAAAAGCATGTGACTTTCGCAATGCAACATCATAAATACTAACCAGCGGAAACATCTTGATTACAAAGCATCTGAAATGCTGTTTTGGTCATTCAGGAGTCTGTTGTCAAAAAGATGCTCGGTATTTTTCCTCCTAGAACTGTCTCATTCATTCCCAAACAACAGCATATGGTATAAGTTATATATGGTGGCTTCTCCTATATTTTCTTAGTGATTTTTAGCGGTAGTGTATCAGGAAGTCACGAGTATGTTCTCCTCGACTCACTAGATGGAAACGGTGCTTTATTCGCAAATGTTTTATGCGATATTGCAACTTTGCGCATAAGTTACATTCGCAACTTGGGATGGAAACATCGCTATAATAGACGCTTTTCACAGATACTCACGGGAGCGATTGAGTGCAGGCGCCACGTTAAAAACTCAAACCGGTGCAACGTTATGCTACGGTTTCCGGTTGAACGCCATTTCCTGGAACCTGTGTGCAACGTGTTCGAGATGCGTTTTCTCTCGTTTACTGGGTGTGTCAAATATGTCAGCTCAAACAGCAGCAACATGTATATAAACCACGCGGTGTTAAAGAGACAGCTCGCACAATGGGTTTGCAGTATTAAACACGATTTCTTATTCACAAGGCTCCGAAAATTCTTCAAAAAGAACGCAAAGAATTGCCTTCTCGGCTGCCATAGTTTCGCAACGTTTTGTAGGGGCTGAACCCCTACAAAAAACAAGTACAATTTTTTTTTTAATTGCACTTGTTTAATTTTATAGTTAGTGATCAAATTGTAATGGTAAAATAATGAAATGTTTAAAATGTAAATTGTAAATGTAGGCCTAATAAATAAATGTAAATTAAATTGTATTCTTGGTTATGTCTCCAACAAATTAATAATATGCTCACACTTTCAGCCTGTTTAAAAGTAAGTTTAATTTGTGTTAAAGTTTATGCATTTACCCCAGGGAGAATTAATCAACTTGAGGAATTAGTTATCTTGACTTTAGACTAAAATCTTTGAAATGTCTAGTTTTTTATACCAGGCTTTGAAATACACTGTGTGTTTCTTATACCAGACTGTTCGTTTTTGGAGAAAAACGTAAAAGAAAGATTTAAGTGTTCATGACAGCATTGTTTTATTTCAGTAAAGTAGCTTGAGCCTCCGAGCAACAGCAGATGCAAACAATAATCAATAGATAGTTTTAGGACAGAACTAAGATTTCAAAATCAAATGTATCAGCGTGAAACCACTGTTGTGAAACTGCGGCTCTGCTGACAGATATTATTGGGTCAGAGGCGTTTACGATTCCAGCTCAACCGCGCTCAAAGCGTCACATTTTTAAAAGGGTATCAACACTCTTTCTGTCAATCTTGAGTATCTATAGAGGAGTACTGCATCCTTCATATCTCCGAAAAGTC
Source organism: Gobiocypris rarus (assembly GCA_023029165.1). Taxonomy (NCBI): domain Eukaryota; kingdom Metazoa; phylum Chordata; class Actinopteri; order Cypriniformes; family Gobionidae; genus Gobiocypris; species Gobiocypris rarus. Next base: position 1,840,191 of record CM040928.1, read on the forward strand.
TTTAGTTTTATTATATTTATAAAAGAAAATACGCTGTACCGAGTCTTTCCGGAAAAAGCAGAGCGGCTGGAGGCGTATCGTTTGGGCGGAGCTAAAGAATGAGCGTCTGAAAGCTGGGACATCCTTATTAAACGTCCCCTAGGTTTAATATGAAATAATTCATATTTGTTCAGAACATACAGCTTGGCTGTTTGGAGTGGTTTTACAATAAATAAACAGGCACCTATTAATGGTCAGCTAAACAAATGTATTTAAACACACAGCTCCATTGATAAATTAACTATACGTGCTCATGTTGTTTACTTGATCCGATAGCCAAAAACACACAGACATTTGAATCAGTTTTACCAAGCGGCACCTCTCCCAGTTTCTCTTGAAGCCGATACAGAAGTGACTTAAACTGCAGTTCCTCGACTGGCCACTAGAGACCATCTCCAGAAGAGCAGAATCTCATTGAGCTCGTGTTAAAATGCCCAACTTTACAGCAGAATAAAACACGTTTACAGCCTGGGACAAATTGTGGTTTTGGTCTATACGGGCTAATTTTGCCCTTTATGACGACTGTGAGAGGGGTGAATTATTTTATAACTCATTCGTTTACATTATATAAAGCCTTAAAGTTCTGCATAATTAAGGGCGTGGCCACTTTGAGTGACAGGTGGGTAGCCAGTTATCTGCTGTCTGTTAGTCATCACATCACCTCAGCTCCGCCCACATCCCGCCTCTTTTTCGCCCATTTTCTGTTATCCGGGAGTGACAGTTCGACCCTACTCTACGCTTCAGAGCTGCTCTTCAGAATCCCATGGGTGACATCACGGACACTACGTCCATATTTTTTTTACAGTCTCTGAGTTCTCACCGCCTGCAGTTACAACGCAGACCGTGAACCTTTATCGCTGGGGCCGATCCAGCGTCGAACTGGGCCTTGTTTATAAAACAATCATCGCCGAAATGCAGAGAACAAACAAAAACACTTGCACAACTCCGTTACTACTCCAGAAAAACAAACTCCATCCACTGTCCCATAAACGCTGGGTTCTTTGGGAAGCTCTACAGGGTTGTCTTGCCCTGGCAACCAAAAAAACACTTCTTTGGTGACATTTTTGATGTCTTGAAGTCCTGTGACCTGTGCAGCGCAGCCGATGGATGTGTGTTTGCTCTCTCGCTCTGGTCGACGAGTGTGTGTGTGCCCTTCCGGGAGAATTGACCATATGCCCGTACAAGGAATTTCCACCCTTGCTGACGTCACGCAGACCCATAGAGACAGAGCGCATTTAGGCCACGCCCACACCGGAGGGGAAAACAATCCATCGCTTATTGTCATTTCTGACTAATAACAAAAAACAGAGCAATGTCTAAAAGCTGATATGTGACAGTGTACAGCAAACAAGCTAATAAACACAGAACTTAGTTTGTATAAGCTGTCGCCCCCAAAAAACGAGTTTTTAAGGAGACAAAAGTGGATAAAGGGAATAAGACATTTTGGGATTCTGACACTCAGTATGCCTACGTGTGCAGGAAACATTCAGTCAAATATCCAAATGTCAGTTTTATTTATTATATTTCCTGTTTCTGATTGCGTTCTCCTCCAGTGTGAGTAATATAACATGTCGCGCTCTCTCTCTATTGCATGTATGCACTTTTATGTCTTAAACGCTTGGATTTGGGTCAACGGCTTATAAAAACTTCTGTGTTTTTTAGCTTGTTTGCTGTACACCTTGTCACACATCAGCTTTTAGACATTGTTCAGTTTTTTTGAAGGCTGATTATTTTTGACACCCCAAGTGGGAAAAAGCCAAAATAATAGAAACAAGGGATTTTTTTATATACGATGTGATATCTGATGTGATACCATTCCCTAGCAGATTTGTGAAAAAGGAAAAGATTTGAACACAACGCACGGTTGGACGTTCAATGCTGAGAAAAATGTTGAAACATATAAACATCCTTTATAAGGCTGGTACTCTAATGGTTTCCATGCATTTTCTATTTCTCTCAGATTCATTCTGGATTAGCACTCTGTAAATGGATGCTGTTTTTCATTATACCACACGCAGTTCATTCACGAGCATATGCTCCTGCACTCAATGAGAAATCCTTCTGTCACGTGCCGCCCCGACATACACCGCAGTCTCTGCCTAATGGCCTTCAATAAAACTTCATAACTTGTCTTTTATCAGTATTTGCTCTATTTGTAGCCTCGTGAGAAGTCGGTGGGTGTTTCGGGCCACACGCTGGCACAACCGATGACTCTCAGAGAGTGGTTTGGTGCTTTATAAATAGCGTTAGGTGATTTTGTTAGTGAGTGTTTCAGTTAATGCCTTTCGAGGCAGTTTCACTGTGATAACAGAAAGCGTTGGAAGTTAGAGATGCACTGTGTGGATGGAAAATGCTGCCATTTATCTCTTTTGTTTTTCTAGAGGGTAGAACCAAAAATAATTAAAATGTAATTTCAGATGTAATCTGAAAACTTAATTTAAAGCTGCACTATGTAACGTTTCCGTTCGCTAGAGGTAATCTATTCAAAACAAAGGCGCCAGTTTGAGTGCAGGATCTTGGGACATGTGGTCTTCACCTCACAGCCGGTGGGAAAGAATCGGGATAGCACTCGGGCAGAAATCATGGATGTGATTATTAATGTTACTGTAGTGAAGCAGAGCAGGGCCGCTGGAGCGAGTGCTAATGAGATGAACGCAACACACGGCTCGCGAGCAGCGGGACTTTTATTATGCCACAGGCGCCATTTCCACTCCTGAGTATCTCACAAATTACAAATAGTTGGAAACATTTGAGATATTGTAAGTACTCAAATTAACAAAATATATAACACTGGCCTGGTGGTTTTTGGATGTTTTATGTGTTTAAAATGTTACATAGTGCACCTTTAATCTATAACAACTAGTGATGTCAAAATGAGTGTGTTAATGCATGCCATTAATTTCCCCACTTTAACGCGTAAAAAATATTTAATGCAATTAATGCAGCATCCTTTTTTTTCTGTCATCCTTTGACTAGCATTACATTATATAATCACACTCTTATTCATGCAAATGCTTTTAAATCATTCAAGCACGACAAGACAGAAGAGAAGGCGCTGTCTGTGAATGTCCTGACTATGACACACACACACACACACACACAGAAAGACAGAAGAGCAGGCGCTGTCTGTGAATGTCCTGACTATGACACACACACACACACACACACACAGAAAGACAGAAGAGCAGGCGCTGTCTGTGAATGTCCTGACTATGACACACACACACACACACACACACACACACACACACACACACAGAAAGACAGAAGAGCAGGCGCTGTCTGTGAATGTCCTGACTATGACACACACACACACACACACACACACACAGAAAGACAGAAGAGCAGGCGCTGTCTGTGAATGTCCTGACTATGACCAACACACACACACACACACACACACACACACACACACACACACACACACACACACACACACACAGAGAAAGACAGAAGAGCAGGCGCTGTCTGTGAATGTCCTGACTATGACACACACACACACACACACAGAAAGACAGAAGAGCAGGCGCTGTCTGTGAATGTCCTGACTATGACACACACACACACACACACACACACACACACACACAGAAAGACAGAAGAGCAGGCGCTGTCTGTGAATGTCCTGACTATGACACACAAACACACACACACACACACACACACACACACACACAGAGAAAGACAGAAGAGCAGGCGCTGTCTGTGAATGTCCTGACTATGACACACACACACACACACAGACGCTCAGAAAAACGCACGGCAGTATCGCCAGAATCGAGGTCTCTTCCACGCTTGAACGAACAGTAACACACAGATTTATACTAAAATGCCAGCCTTGTCGACTATTCTCATGAGAGCGTCTTAAATGAACTTAAAGAGTTGTGAGAGAATGCAGCGCATCAGATCCGCGTCTGGTCTTAAAGTCACAGCAGCACTAATGATGTTAATGTTCATCAAGGAACAAAGGGAACAGAGAACATTGTTGCTTTAATAAGGATTAATCTATATGTAATTCATAATTTATGCAGTTAGGACTGTAAAGGCTATATTGATTATATGTGACCCTGGAGCACAGGTATATTTGTGGCAATAGCCAACAATGTGGGTCAAAATTATTGATTTTTCTTTAATGCCAAAAATCATTAGGATATTAAGATCATGTTCCATGAAGATATTTTGTAAATTTCCCACCGTAAATATATCAAACATTCATTAGTAGTAATATGCATTGCTAAGGACTTAATTTGGACAACTTTAAAGGAGATTTTCTCAATCATTTGAGTTTTTTGCACCCTCATATTCCAGATTTTCAAATACTTGTATCTCAGCCGAATATGATCCTACCCTAACAAACCACACATTAGTAGAACAATAATTATTCAGCTTTCAGATGATGTATAAAATTCAATTAAAAAAAATGTATCCTAATGGTCCAGGGTCACATAAATGAAGACCACTGGTAAATATGACTGTTTAGGATTTGTAATAAGTTCACTTAAATTAAAAGTAATTTTTTAAAGCCTAATTCATGTTGACATTGATAGATTTCAATTATGCTGTAATCATCATGTACTAAGACTGATGGAAGATGAAAAGTTGCTGTTTTCTAGACCGATATGGCTAGGAAATATACTCTCATTCCTGCATAATAATCCAGGAGCTTTGCTGCCGTCCCATGTGTGCAGCGGCGCAGTGACATTATGACGAGAAGGCCTGGCTCCCAGTCTCCGCTCTAATTCATCCCAAAGGTATTCTATCGGGATGAGGTCAGGACTCTGTGCAGGCCAGTCCAGTTCCTCCACACCAAACTCGCTCATCCATGTCTTTATGGAGCGACGCTTTGTGCACTGGAGCGCAGTCATGTTGGGACAGGAAGGGGCCGTCCCCAAACTGATCCCGCAAAGTTGGGTGCATGAAATTGTCCAAAATGTCTTGGTGAAGATTATTATAGTTCCTAGCCATATCGACCAAGAAAATAGCAACTTTTCACTTTCAGTCGGTCTTAGTACACGATGTACCTACACACATCACAGCATGTAAAAGGGAAAATGTTGGCATTATTTATTGAGCAGTAGGCTAGATGGAGCCGTTTCCCTCCAGTCTTTGTGCTAAGCTAGGCTAGCCGTGTGTGCGTCAGACCGAGTTATGGCACGCACGGAGATGAGAGTGGTGTGTATGGACTTCTCTAACTCTGGGGGATACGGTGAATAAGATAAAGTCACAAAAAGTCGGCGTGTTCCTTTAAAGGTGATTTTCTCAATATTTAGTTTTTTGCACCCTCAGATTCCAGATGTTCAAATATTGTCCTATCCTAACAAACCTGATTATTTATTCAGCTTTCAGATGATGTATAAATCTTTTACCCTTACCCAGGGTCACATGACATTTATTATAATGGGTTTATGTAAAGATTGTTTTAAAGTTCACTTAAATTAAAAGTAATTTTATAAAAGCCCAATACATGTTGAAATTGATAAATGTCATTAATGTTGTTGTTTTTTTAAATCAATTTCATAGAGACACCAGTTTGAGTGATACTGGCCTTCATTCATAAAAAAATGCCATTATACAACACATATTTACAATATGCTCTCTTTAAGTTGTTTCTAAATTATTTGGAGAATAATTATATATAAAATATAAAAAACTGAATAAATCGCAAAAAATGTACAATTAATTGGGTTGTTTTTAATCGATTGACAGCACTTATAACAACATATTTGTAATTGAATTACAATGGGCTATTGCTTTCATATTGTGCAGCAGTCTTGAGTTTCTCATCTCCTCAAACACCAGCTCTCATTGAAAATGAATGACTTCCAATGGCTTTATCACTGCAAATGGCTGTCAGTGTGAACGCACCTCGCCGTTCTGGTACTCATTCATTTTCAAAGCGAGCTGTTGATCGCATGCGACGCGAGCAACAGCGACCCTTGGCAATGAGACAAAGTTGGAACCTGCATGGGTTTAATTGCTGTCACGTATTTAACGGCTCTGTGCGGGCGGCTCGGGGTCACCTTCATTCACCGGTAAATCAGAGGCTGAGCGTATGAATGCACAAACACAGCTCCTCTTATTTTTGATGCACCATGGGTTTATTTCAGCCTGCACACTAACACACTATATAGTTTCTCAAGGGTAGTTCCCAAAGAGCGACCTACTTCATCAGATAAGAAAGAAGGAAAGAAAGAGAGAAACAAAAGCATCTGCCTGACCAAATCTTCCATTAGATAATGAAAAAGCTCTGACAGACCATCCAGCCCTGTTATGGCCACATGAATGGCAGTAAATTCAGAGCACACCCTTTCCAGCTATTTGTTCATCTGTTGTCATGGCAGTAATGTGTGTTTCATTACAGACGGCCCATGTTATAATGAATAGGAATGTGCTTTTCTCTATTCCACATGATTTGGTGGTCAAAAAAACATGTCTTTCTGTCCTGGAGCTTCTAATGTCTCTCATGTCTTATTATTGCAGCACAAGGTGAAGCACTTAAGGTGCCTTTCTCCGCTGAGCTCGCAGAGTGGCTGCTAATGAATTTTAGAGTGTTTTTAAATAGTTTTCCTCCTTTCATCGGTGCATGTACCTGTGGAGCACACAGTTTTCACCACGTCTCAGTGCGGCTAGAGCCAGTGCGACATAAACCCAAGGAAAATCTGCAGCGACAACGTCACATATTCCTTACATCAAAAAGTGTTTTCTGAAGGAAGCATCAGTGCTCCAGACTTCAATGATTCCTCAAACATATGCACTACAAACAAGTCTCTTCTGCTCACCGAGGCTGCATTTATTTGATCAAAAATACAGTAAAAACAGTGAAATATTATTACAATGTAAAATAGCTGTTTTCTATGTGAATATATTTTCAAATGTAATTTATATCCTGTGATCAAAGCTGAATTTTCAGCATCATTAATCCAGTCTTCAGTGTCACATGCTTCATATTTTTGCGAAATTAATGTCGTTGATCATTTGAATGCATCCTTGCTGAATAAATACATTTCTTAGAGCATGCATACGTTTTTTGTCCACATGAATCATGTTTTAATCACTCACCTGCATCACCTCCGCATGGATGTTTTCTCCACTCACACGCTGTCCAGACCTGCCAAAAACAGCAAAGCTCACTGAGGTTACATTTGCATTCACATAATAAACACTAACCCACAGGCTAGCCGGTTAGAGAAAATAAGTAGCTGTGCAAGCCCTATTGAGAATATGTTAAAATGGTGTGATTCAGTGCAGAACTCTCTCCTTTTGTTCTTTATTTGTGGGCCTTTACAAGAGACCCTCGTCTCTGTTCATCCATCTTCACTAAACAGCCAATTTGGTGTTTTGAGGTTTGTGCGTTTGAGTTTTGTTGGCTTCCACACAACATCTTACACACTATTCTTCACACACTTTATTCGGCCCCCAGCACAACATGGGTCAACTTCAAAAGACGCCCGATGCACTGAGGGAAAAGACCCTTGGGGCAGAAGAAACAAGAAGGAATTGATAAAGGAGACAACACTCTATAAAGGGGCCAGAACAGGCAGCCAGACTTAAAGGACACACAGAAAGAGCGAATACAAATGACTGCAGAACTGGAAAAACTGCCAGTGCCAACAAATCCTCTCTAAAAACACTGGAGAACAGGGAGAGAGAGACACCACTTCTTGATTAATGATACTTTCTCACACAAAGCTGTTGCTAATGGCCTGGGATTTGATTGGTTTAATGTTCTGACTCAACCAATGACGTGAGTTTGGGGCAGAGCCACCCGTTTAAAAATGTTGCTTATTTTTATAATCCTAATTGGATGCATTAGTAGCACAATATGGAAGCTTATTTCCGCCACAGAATAAAAAAGTAAAAATTGCTATTTTATCTTACAAAGAAAAAGTCAAATCTTCTGAGTTCTGAGATATAAACTTTGAATTCTGAGAAGAAATGTCGGAATTCTGAGATATAAACTTGGAATTCTGAGAAGAAATGTTGGAATTCTGAGATATAAACTTGGAATTCTGAGAAGAAATGTCGAATTCTGAGAAGAAATGTCGGAATTCTGAGATATAAACTCGTAATTCTGAGAAGAAATGTCGGAATTCTGAGATATAAACTCGTAATTCTGAGAAGAAATGTCGGAATTCGAAGATATAAACTCGTAATTCTGAGAAGAAATGTTGGAATTGTAAGACAATCTCAGAATTCTGAGAAGAAATGTTGGAATTAGATATAAACTCGTAATTCTGAGAAGAAATGTTGGAATTGACAGACAAACTCGGAATTCTGAGAAGAAATGTCGGAATTCTGAGATATAAACTCGTAATTCTGAGAAGAAATGTCGGAATTCGAAGATATAAACTCGTAATTCTGAGAAGAAATGTCGGAATTCTGAGATATAAACTCGTAATTCTGAGAAGAAATGTCGGAATTGTAAGACAAACTCAGCATTCTGAGAAGAAATGTTGGAATTGTCAGACAAACTCGGAATTCTGAGAAGAAATGTCGGAATTGTCAGACAAACTCGGAATTCTAAGAAATGTCAGAATTGACAGACAAACTCGGAATTCTAAGATATAAACTCGGAATTCTGAGAAGAAATATCAGAATTATGAGATAATAACTCGGAAAAAAGTCCCAATTGTGAGATATAAACCTGGGATTTGATTGGTTCAGTGTTCAAAGTCAACTTCTGACTCAACCAATGACGTGATGTTTGGGGCGGAACGATTTGGTTAAAAACAATGCTTTTGTTTTTAATTCCACCACAAAATAAAAAAGTACAACATGTAAAAAGCCAGAACTGTGAGATATAAACTATAGATACAAATTCACAGTTCTGAGAGTCAAAATTGTGAGATAAAATGTTGCATTTACCTTTTCAGGGCCTGAGCACCAAGGTGCAAGAACCCTCTTGGAATTGTTCCATTTATTACTTTTTTTTATTCCGTGGAGGAAACAAGCTTCCATAGAACAGCGATGACTTCACCTTTACAGCTGAAATCTAATAATAAGATGCAGTTTCTAGCAGTCACTCACAAGCATACACTCCAGCTCATCCAGGCCTGTGTTTGAGGTTTTAAGTATGCGTCACACGCCGGCCTCAATGAATCAAGCCAGAGAGGCAGTGTAATTAGTTTGATCAGGTGTTGGCGCGCTCGGCTGAACCAAACACCTGCGATACTCGTCCAGCTCCATGGCCTTTCCTCGGAGCCATTGCCCATTCAACACTCACACTGCAAATGTCATGATATATGTGTGTGTGTGTGTGTGTGTGTGTGTAGAGCGTTACATTCACAGCAGCGGTGGGGGAAGACGAGAGAGGACTCGCTCTTAAGAGAGAAAGGGTGTTTTTAATATAAATCAAATATTCTATGTATCAATTCCGTTGAATAACGACAGACCCTCATTAACACATTGGCATAAATACAATTCATTTACAGATCACTATTGGTGACCAAAAACTGCATCATTCAGCCAGTCCCCTGAATGTGTTTCTCCTCTCGTACAGGTTTAACATCCACTCAAACGCTCATCTTTCTGTCAGAACGGCACGAAATGAAGCAATGCTCTCTGATTTCCAGAACAAACTCTAATTACAGAATGTAGATGTGCTGATTATCAGATGCATTCATCAGCAGTTCACGCATTCATGTGCTAAACTGTTGCTGATATTTTATGGTGAATATTTTTATAGCATATTTCACATTTTTCACATCAGTCAAAAAAAAAATATATATATATATATTATTATTATTATTGCATAAGAAAATTAAGCCTATTTAAGAATTTTAAGTACTTCTTCTTAAGAAAGTATTTTTTCTTCCCAAATGCCATTTGATATAATTTGCATGATAATTAATTAACAGGAATTATTACATTATAGTTTTGTGGTAATTAATAATATTGTCTTTTTTTGTTACAATAATGATTGTTTAATTTACATAAGTCAAACATTTTATTGGTACTGAAATAGGCTTCATGTTCTTTATGCAAGCAAACAAATAAACAAATAAATAAATAAAAAAAGGACAGAATTGGGAGACAAACTTGGAATTCTGAGGAAAAATGTCAGTATTGTGGGATATAAACTCGGAATTCTGAGAAGAAATGTCAGAATTGGGAGACAAACTTGGAAAGGTCCGAATTGTGAGACATAAACTTGGAATTGTGAGGAAAAATGTCAGAATTGTGGGATATAAACTCAGAATTCTGAGAAGAAATGTCGGAATTTTGAGATATAAACTCATAATTCTGAGAAGAAATGTCAGAATTGGGAGATAAACTTGGAAAGGTCCAAATTGTGAGACATAAACTTGGAATTGTGAGGAAAAATGTCATTATTGTGGGATATAAACTTGGAATTCTGAGATGAAATTACAGAATTGTGGGATATAAACTCAGAATTGTGAGGAAAAATGTCAGTATTGTGCGATATAAACTCGGAATTCTGAGAAGAAATGTCAGAATTGGGAGACAATCTTGGAAAGGTCCAAATTGTGAGACATAAACTTGGAATTGTGAGGAAAAATGTCAGAATTGTGGGATATAAACTTGGAATTCTGAGAAGAATGTCGGAATTGTGGGATATAAACTCAGAATTCTGAGAAGAAATGTCAGAATTGGGAGACAAACTTGGAAAGGTCTGAATTCTGAGAATAAATTTCAGAATTGTGGGATATAAACTCGGAATTCTGAGAAGAAATGTCGGAATTTTGAGATATAAACTCATAATTCTGAGAAGAAGTGTCAGAATTGTGGGATAAAAACTCAGAATTGTGAAGAAAAATGTCAGTATTGTGGGATATAAACTTGGAATTCTGAGAAGAAATGTCAGAATTGGGAGACAAACTTGGAAAGGTCTGAATTGTGAGACATAAACTTGGAATTGTGAGGAAAAATGTCATTATTGTGGGATATAAACTTGGAATTCTGAGATGAAATTACAGAATTGTGGAATATAAACTCAGAATTCTGAGGACAAATGTCAGAATTGGGAGACAAACTTGGAAATGTCAGAAATGTCAAAATTGTGATATATAAACTCGGAATTCTGAGAAGAAATGTCAGTATTGTGGGATTTAAACTCGGAATTCTGAGGAAAAATGGCAGAATTGTGGGATATAAACTTGGGATTCTGAGGATTGATTTTTTTTTAGAATGAAAATTGTCTTTGTGAGACTCACCAAATAATATATACTGTTGTTGTTCTCATTACGCTTGCTGGTTCACAGATCTTAGCATTTACAATCGAGGAAAGCTTTGTTATGATTCAAACCTGACCTGCTTCACTCTCTGACCCTTGACATGCTGCACACACTTTAACGGGAAACTGAAAGCACTTGTGCCGTATCCACTTTCAGACTTTTAAAACGTCCACTTGAGGCACGTCCGTTCCTCCATCACTCCAAACCCCAGGCCTTTGCCAAATAACCCGCACTATGCATCTTATTTCTCCGAGTGTGTGGTTAGGGAGGTGCTTTATTATCTATAATGAATAACACATTTGAGCAATTAGGCTGTGCTGAAAAACATGACGTGGGTGGCGAGTCTCTAGGCATGTACTTGTTAACTGTCAAACACACTTTATTCCCAGCCAGAAGGCCATTGTGGGAATCTTTCTACATTTTGAAACAAGAGCTTATTTGTCTATAACTTGGCATCAGAGAACAGAAATATAATAAGAGAATTTCTCTGAATAAACAAGAGTTTAAAAGTCAACATGAAGGTCACCCTACACATATCTCTTTAGTATTTCCAGGATAAAATTATTGCATTAACTGCTGGCAACATTTACAAACAGTAGCTTAAGCAGATATTTGACTAGATTAAGTTACACCAGTTTCATCGCTTCTCTTCTTCACAAAGTTAAATCTAATGCTATTTAATGACCAAGATACATGAAACACATTTCCACTTTTTCACATGGCTCTGATTCATGAGCCATTTCTTTAAGGGAACCAAAGCAAATTCTGCCGGTTTCACCGTATGACAACACCATCCATTTCCACTTCTGCCGTGACCCTCCACCAGTGAGGAAATTGAAAAATTGCATTTCACAGTTTCGCGTCCCCACGTTTGACGTCCTGAAGCGATGTCACACAATCCCTGCATAATCAGACCCGTTCACCTTGATTGCACTTATAAAGCCAAACATCTGTAAGCCTGAGGACATTATTCACCCGAACCTAGCCATTCCAGGCTTTGATGTCACTTTAATATGTGAAATGTGACAAACTCTATATGCACAGATGTCCCTTAAATACAGGTTAGAGAGCCCATG
>CM040928.1:1857500-1985000 GCA_023029165.1 Gobiocypris rarus
TTCATCAGAGAACAAAGGGAACAGAGAAAAGCGTAGCTTTAATGATGATTAATCTATATTTAATTTATTATTAATGCAGTTTGATAACTATTACATTTCTGTATATGTCTAACAGGGAAGGCCACAGGTAAATATAACATTTATTATAATGAGTTCAGGTAAAGATTGTTTTAAGTTCACTTAAATTAAGAGTAGTTTTTTTTAAAGTCTAATAAATGTTGAACTTGCTAGCTTTCAGTTATACTATAATGCAATGTCATTAATGTTTAATAGAGACATTAGTATCAGTGACACTGGCCTTCATTCATAAAAACATGCCATTACAACACATATTTAAAATATGCCATCTTTAAATCGTTTAAAAAAATGTTAAAAAATTGTGATTAATTTGTTTTTTTAATCGATTCCCAGCACTATTGTGTATATATAAATACTCACTCCTTCATGTATATATTTAAGAAATATTTGCATGTATATACTGTTTATATATTTATATAATTTATCTTATATATAAAGATAACATATTTTCTTAAATACATAAATCATGGGTGTGTATTTATATATACAAAATAATTATACACAGTACACAGACATATATTATGTAAACACAAACTATATATATTAGGATATATATTACTTGGCTTTGATTCAGTCCAGTGATACCAAGGGCCTGTACCATGAAGCCGGTTTAGCTGGATAGCCAGATATGTTTAAGCTTAGTTTGTGCCAATCCTGGGTTTTAGGTACCATGACAGTGGTTTGGCTTTTAGCAGTGTTCATCTCCAGAGTAACTCACGCTCCACAGGTTATGTTCTGGATATGAGATCTCAAACTGGACCAATCAGCTGTGAGCAGTGACACACCTCTGATGCAATGAAGCCACGCCCCCTGTATCTACCCCAGATTAAAGGTCACGACGGTTTGTAAAGACTAAAGCGTCTGGCTTTTAACAAAGCTTATTTATAATAATAATAAATTTGAATGATTTAGATATCATTTGTGTAATTAATATACCCTTAATCAATTACACATGGATCATTTTAGTTAATCAATCATTAATAGGCACTTTGTTGAAATTAATATAAGTAGCCTATATAAAGGTCATATAAAAAAGCTTTAAAATCACTAAATAAAGCTATAAAAATGACTACATGTGAGCTTAAATGTTCAATTCTCTCTGTATATTAACTAAACTAACTTCATAAATTTTACTTACATTGACGCATAAGATTTTTATAGACAGCTCTTTTCTTCTTGCGGTGTAAATTTGTTTAAATTCTTAATATTTTTAAATTATGTAATATTCTGCAGAAGAGAGAAATGAGTGTCACTGATCCAGAGCCTGTGATTGGCTGTTCTCTGCTGATGTCACAGCGAAACTCAGGAAGTTGAGAGATAGAGCTGATGAACTGCATCATGGGACCAACAAAGCCTGAATAGATGGGTTTGGTTTTGAAACTAATCCTGTAACCCGGAGTTTGTTCAGCTAGCATCATGGTACCGGCCTCAAGAGAGAGTTTGTTTGTTTGTTTGTTTATACTTTTTTCTGTGAATGCTTTAAAAAAATAAAATAATGAATGAATACAGACCAAAAATATTGATGACGTCATCTTGTTCGCAGGGGTTTGTTTGCTTGAAAATTTGCATCTAATAATTTTTTTTTTTATTATAGAAAATGTAAATAAATCTTCAGAATGAGAAAATGTGAATGTAACCAAATGATACCAAGGTTGTTTATTTTTCCTGCTCGTTATTTTAAATTTGATCAAAACCAGATTTTAATCAAACACGATTTTAATTCATGCAAATTCAAACACACACACGTTACACTGGAACAGCTTAAGATTGCAAGGTGCCCTTCATTTAAATGCCTCGTAAAGACTTTCCTCACGAATGACACTTTTTGTTCTTTGCATTTGGCCTAATTAGGATGTTACCTTGAGTGTTTGAATTATTTCATCGGAGGAATGCAGACGTATAAATCAAGCAGGAGATCTAATGGTATTCATAAAAGTCCCTGGCAGAGCGTTTTATCTGAGTATGTGGTTGTTTTCCCCCGTCATAACTCTTTCGCTCAAAGCAAAAAAGGTTCCTCGGCTCCATTGAGTCATCAAATAACAGGCGTCTGTAAAGCAAGACCGTATTCCCAAAGCCAGCGTATATGGACAATAGATTCAGCTCTCCGTGTGTTCAGCTCCAGCCATTCCCCTCATCAATCCTGTGATTTATAACACCGAAAGGTTAGATGGTGTCTTTCCACAGTTTTTAAATGAATGGCTCACTTTGCAATTAAATCTTTCTCTCCTTCTCTTCCTGCGCACTTTTCCATGAATTGAGAGGGAGGCCTGGAACGCTCCCAGTGTTGAAGGCGAAGGGAACGAATGTATTTTCATTGGCACCGAAGCTGTCCAGCTGAAATTAACCGTGTATGAAATGTGCTGAATATTACGGATGGCATCCGGGCCAAGAAAGACAGTTGCTCTCAAACCCCAGACCGCGCTCGCTCCGCTATCTTTCAAAACCGGTCTAACTTTGGCCCGCCGGTCCGTGCCAGAACCTCCAGCTTGCCGAATCACAGTTCTAATGAATTGAGACGAGAGACTCAGGGTCAGCTGTGATCCCGATCCTAGAAGAAAGGCTCTGGATGTACCGCTCAGAGGCTGTTTCTTTCATTTGGGCCTTTTCTGTTTCACTCAGGAAAACATGTGTTAATTTGAAACGTTGCTTGAATAAATACGAGCACATCCATGCAAACATCAGGGATTATAGGACTGAAAACCTTCCAGTTATACGATACTGTTCAAAAGTTTGGGGTTAGACAAAGAAATTAATATGTTTATTTCAGCAAAGATGCATTAAACTGATCAAAAGTGACTGTAAAGACTTTTGCATTGTTACAAAAAAGTCTTTGTGAAATAAATGCTGTCGTTTTGAACTTGAAAAATGTATCAGGGTTTCTTCCAAAATAGCAGCACGGCTGTTTTCAACATCTAAAAAAAACTTGGGTTATTTTCCCAGTGTTTGGGTAGTTTTTATGTTACACAGATCCTGGGTCAGACGTAGCAACCCAGTGTTTGGGTAGTTTTTGTGTTACTCAGATCCTGGGTCAGGCGTAACAACCCAGTGTTTGTGTAGTTTTGTGTTACTCAAATCCGGGTCAGGCGTAACAACCCAGTGTTTGGGTAGTTTTGTGTTACTCAGATCCTGGGTCAGGCGTAACAACCCAGTGTTTGGGTAGTTTTGTGTTACTCAGATCCCGGGTCAGGCGTATCAACCCAGTGTTTGGGTAGTTTTTGTGTTACTCAGATCCTGGGTCAGGCGTAACAACCCAGTGTTTGTGTAGTTTTGTGTTACTCAAATCCGGGTCAGGCGTAACAACCCAGTGTTTGGGTAGTTTTGTGTTACTCAGATCCTGGGTCAGACGTAACAACCCAGTGTTTGGGTAGTTTTTGTGTTACTCAGATCCCGGGTCAGGCGTAACAACCCAGTGTTTGGGTAGTTTTTGTGTTACTCAGATCCTGGGTCAGGCGTAACAACCCAGTGTTTGGGTAGTTTTGTGTAACACAGATCCCGGGTCAGGCGTAACAACCCAGTGTTTGGGTAGTTTTGTGTAACACAGATCCCGGGTCAGGCGTAACAACCCAGTGTTTGGGTAGTTTTGTGTTACTCAGATCCCGGGTCAGGCGTAACAACCCAGTGTTTGGGTAGTTTTGTGTAACACAGATCCCGGGTCAGGCGTAACAACCCAGTGTTTGGGTAGTTTTTGTGTTACTCAGATCCTGGGTCAGGCGTAACAACCCAGTGTTTGGGTAGTTTTGTGTTACTCAGATCCCGGGTCAGGCGTAACAACCCAGTGTT
This sequence comes from Gobiocypris rarus, assembly GCA_023029165.1. NCBI lineage: Eukaryota > Metazoa > Chordata > Actinopteri > Cypriniformes > Gobionidae > Gobiocypris > Gobiocypris rarus. The sequence goes on from CM040928.1 coordinate 1,861,359, forward strand.
TGGGTAGCTTTTGTGTTACTCAGATCCCGAGTCAGGCGTAACAACCCAGTGTTTGGGTAGCTTTTGTGTTACTCAGATCCCGAGTCAGACGTAACAACCCAGTGTTTGGGTAGTTTTGTGTTACTCAGATCCTGGGTCAGGCGTAACAACCCAGTGTTTGGGTAGTTTTTGTGTTACTCAGATCCTGGGTCAGGCGTAACAACCCAGTGTTTGTGTAGTTTTGTGTTACTCAGATCCCGGGTCAGGCGTAACAACCCAGTGTTTGGGTAGTTTTTGTGTTACTCAGATCCTGGGTCAGGCGTAACAACCCAGTGTTTGGGTAGTTTTGTGTAACACAGATCCCGGGTCAGGCGTAACAACCCAGTGTTTGGGTAGTTTTGTGTTACTCAGATCCTGGGTCAGGCGTAACAACCCAGTGTTTGGGTAGTTTTTGTTACTCAGATCCCGGGTCAGGCGTAACAACCCAGTGTTTGGGTAGTTTTGTGTTACACAGATCCCGGGTCAGGCGTGACAACCCAGTGTTTGGGTAGTTTTGTGTTACTCAGATCCCGGGTCAGGCGTAACAACCCAGTGTTTGGGTAGTTTTGTGTTACACAGATCCCGGGTCATAACAACCCAGTGTTTGGGTAGTTTTTGTGTTACTCAGATCCTGGGTCAGGCGTAACAACCCAGTGTTTGGGTAGTTTTTGTGTTACTCAGATCCTGGGTCAGGCGTAACAACCCAGTGTTTGGGTAGTTTTTGTGTTACACAGATCCTGGGTCAGGCGTAACAACCCAGTGTTTGGGTAGTTTTGTGTTACTCAGATCCTGGGTCAGGCGTAACAACCCAGTGTTTGGGTAGTTTTGTGTTACTCAGATCCTGGGTCAGGCGTAACAACCCAGTGTTTGGGTAGTTTTGTGCTACTCAGATCCTGGGTCAGGCGTAACAACCCAGTGTTTGGGTAGTTTTGTGTTACACAGATCCCGGGTCAGACATAACAACCCAGTGTTTGGGTAGCTTTTGTGCTACTCAGATCCTGGGTCAGGCGTAACAACCCAGTGTTTGGGTAGTTTTGTGCTACTCAGATCCTGGGTCAGGCGTAACAACCCAGTGTTTGGGTAGTTTTGTGTTACTCAGATCCTGGGTCAGGCGTAACAACCCAGTGTTTGGGTAGTTTTTGTGTTACACAGATCCCGGGTCAGACGTAACAACCCAGTGTTTGGGTAGTTTTTGTGTTACACAGATCCCGAGTCAGGCGTAACAACCCAGTGTTTGGGTAGCTTTGTGTTACTCAGATCCCGAGTCAGACGTAACAACCCAGTGTTTGGGTAGTTTTTGTGTTACACAGATCCCGGGTCAGACGTAACAACCCAGTGTTTTATTCAAAAAGATTCAGAATATAAATACATTTAATGTTTAAATATATGTCCTCAGAACTGTACACACTGATTTTTTATGGAAAAGTCAGTTTTCTTCAATTAAAGAGTAAAATAATGCAAATGGGCGTTGAAACAGGCTTACATGACACTTGAACATGAATACGGCTGCTTTAAGAGTGAACCGATCTTACGTTTGGCTTGAATAAAGTACACTCTCCTTCTAGTGCGTCTTCTGAGAGTTTTCATTAAGAACATGATCCCGTTCACCTGACACACACTCTCGCCTGTCTGTCCTTCACTGGGATTTTTGCAGAACAGCTTGAATTGATGTTCTGACCTTGAAGTCAGCATTAATATCGCTCGCTTTGATGCCATGACTTTCAGCCATGCTGTAATGACAAGACGAGAGGATTATAAGCGTTCGGAAAATCTTAATTCTTTTCGTAATTATCTTTTGGCCCGAAACCGTCGACAGTATGGTTTCCTTTAGGACTCATTATTTCCACCGCAGCTGAAGTGATCTACAGAAGGGTTTGGCGCTAAAATTGATGGAGGGAAGCCAAAACCTCCGGCGCAAGGAACGAGAGTGGAAGGTGCAGCTCTTTAGAAAACATGAGGTGATGAGAAACGCTGCACACGCGGGACGATTCTGCTCGACGTTGTATTTTATTAGGAATATGCATTCAGTGGTGGTGAAAACCAGAAGCAGTGCTCAAAAGAGACATTGTGTTCAGCTTGTTTGGAGGACCTCTATTGAAGCTTTACATTTATTTATGCATCAAAAATCTGTTCATTTGGATGATTCAAGTGGACAGATTCACTGATTCAGTTCCATTCATCAGACAAATATTTGCTTTAAAGCATTTGGAATGTTCATATCAATGAACCGATTCACTGATTCACTGATTCAGTTCCATGCTCAGGTTTAATGCTGTCACTTAATCAGTTATATTTATATATATATCTTTTTACAACAAACACAAATTAGGCTGTATTCTAGTTTTTTTAGTTTTTAATTTAGTTTGTTTAATTTCTTCATTCATGTTTAATGCTGTGACTGAATCGGTTCATTTAGAATGTTCACTTCAATGAACCGATTCACTGATTGAGTTCCATGCTCAGGTTTAAGGCTGTCAATGAATCAGTTCATTTGGAATGTTCATATAAATGAACCGATTCACTGATTCAGTTGCATGCCTCACACTTCCAAGGCTTTTTATTGCAAACACAAATTAGGCTGTATTCTAGTTGTTTTAGTTTTTAATTTAGATAGTTTCATTTATTCACTCAGGTTTAAGGCTGTCACTGAATCGGTTCATTTGGAATGTTCACATCAATGAACAAATTCACTGATTGATTTCATGTGTGACACTTTTAGGGCTTTTTATAGTAAACGCAAAAAATAAGTTGTTTTAGTTTTTAATTCAGTTGGTTTCATTTATTCACTCAGGTTTAATGCTGTCACTGAATCGGTTCATATAGAATGTTCATATCAATGAACCGATTCACTGATTCAATTCAATTCCATACATCACACTTTTAGGGCTTTTTATAGCAAACCCAAATTAGGCTGTATTCTAGTTTTAAGTTAGTTATTTAAGTTATTCTGTAAGTTAGTTTAATTTACTTGCTCAAGTTTAATGCTGTGTTTTTAATTAAAAAAACATCTTTGCTTTTGTGTCAGACAGTATTTTACAAAAGTTGTTACAAAATTATTTTTTAAAATACCTGCTTTTTGTTAGTAATATACTGCAGTTAACTAGTTTTTTGTAAGAATGTATATACTAATTACGAACAGCTTTTTACAGTTCCAGCTTTTCAAAGTAGCTGTTTGCAAGAAAACAGCTGGTAAACGATATTAAAACATGAAACCTCCAGCTTGATTTGTAACGAGCAGTGAAACAAATGAGTTTCAGCTTGGTTTCCTGAGTGTACCTGTCATATCTGTGGCTGATCTGAAGCACAGAGGTAGATAATGAAGCATGTGTGAGAAGCAGCGCTAATCATCACAGCAGATTTCGGCAGCATTCTGTTGCTCTCAGCGCGATGGTGAGGAGGAAGCTGGCAGAGCCCGACAGATCCCGGTCTGTTCACCTGGCACAATGGAGGCTGGTGGGAGATAGACTTTCTGTTGTGACGCTCAGCTGTGGAAACAAGCCAACAGAAGCTTAGTTTAGATCTGGAACTTGTATTCACATGTGTTAATGATAAACTTGACCTGTAGAAAATGTTACTGATAAAACACACACGCACGCACGCACGCACACACACACACACACACACACACACACACACACACACTCAAGGGTTGCTCAAAACTCTGAACTTTCAAACAGTAGCAACATGCAAAAGGCTAAAAATACATTATCAACCATGCATTCCAAAAACAAAACAATTTGCACTACATTTCTTTTTGTGGATGTTGATTCTTGTTTTATTACAAGCTCTGTCGCATTCTCTTTTCTCCAGCAAACTCTCCTCTGTTCGGCGTTTTTTTTTAAAGGCTGATTCTCTGGAGGTTGGCGATTTAGCACCATGTTGTGACATAGTTACAACTAACTGTGACAACTAACTCCTGCCACTCCCATACCAGACACACACACACACACACACACACACACACACACACACACACACACACACACACACACCAGACACATGATACAGCAGCCGGCACATGAAAAAGTATATATATTTTAACATACTTTAAAATAGCCATTTTTTATATCTTCCGTCCAGTAGGTGATGCTGTGCCGAAACGTGGCATGTAGCCTTAAGTCATGCTTATGATGACATGTACCAAGTTTGGTCTGAATTTGCTAAAGCGGTCCGGAGATATTGCGTCAAATCCAATTTGACGTGTTCATTGTCAAATTGGTTTACGCATTATTCAAGAACGGTTGGGTTTATAAAAAAGCTTTTGGTAACTTTTTTGCCAACATGGTCTGAAGATGATCTGGTACAATTTTCATGAAAATCATACAAACTGTCTAGGAGGAGTTTGAAAAACAATGTTTTTTGGCAGGAAAACTTGGCAGGAAAAATTCCACGACTCAAAATTACATCATATGGTGCAATCGAATTGTATTGAGCTGACGAATCAGATGAAATAATAATTTTGTTTATAGTTATTTGCATAAATGCAAGTTAAGCTTTGGACAGTTGGTGGTGCTAGAGGGATTGAGTTAGAGACTCCAAATTTGCTGTGGTGAATTTTTGGACTGACTTCTATCATTGCGCCAAATTTCACAACTTTTTACCAAACGGTTTTCAACATCATGGTAACCACAAACAAAACCTTCAGAAAATCAAAATCTAGTTTTGCACTTTGGATTTTTTTTAATTTATGCTGCAAAAACAACAACAAAAAAACATTTTTTTTCCCATAAATGCTTATTCCAAAAAGAACTGCAAAAAAGCATGGTTCAGAAAAGACTAATTCCTTCTCATGTCCAGCTTTTAGTTTTCTGAAATATTGTGTATTTTGGAATCACTCGCTCTTGTCTGGAAAGTCAAACCTCTCTCGTCTGGCAGTATCTCAGACTCATATTTCCTAAAGAATGCTCTGTGGCTGCCATGAACTGACGAGAAAAGCCAACGTTAACGTCGAAAATCAACGTCAAAGACATAAGTAAAAGGATTAAATAAATAAATGGAACGAATAATAACATTTCGCATGAAGTTCAGACTCAAAGTGTGACATTAGATCAACAGATTTGTTATAATAGCTTGTGTGATTCTGCAACACGATTGGACAATATACTCACAATCAGCGCATTCATATTAACACAGAGAAATCCAATTTACAGAGATGATTTGCATGTCCTCAGACTGGCCATCTCATCTACGGCTTATTATGCTGTGATATCAGATGCAAGACCATTCAAATGAGCCTCAGAATATCATATTTGAGGTAACAGCAGCAGAAGAGAGCAATCAGTGAATGCGGCGACACGCGGACTGAAGGAGCCTCTCCAGACCAGAACAACAAAGACGTGATTGTTTTCTGAGAGAGTGGAAACAAACCATGACAACCGTGAGAGGAGGCGCTGAGGGCTTTTCACCAATCGCACTCTTCAAATATCACCTTATACCAGGGGATTCGACCTTCACAGACCCAGAGACCACCTATCCATGATGTATAATGACTGTAATGCTTTGATAAACATTATTCTAGCAGAATGAACTAGTTTGTCATTTAAAGACAAACACTGTAAATACACATTCAGTCAAAGTTGTGAGTGAAATCCAATCCGTTAGACTGTGACAGATTGAACTATGATCAGATTCATAGAAAACAGTGAGAAAACTGATGTAAAATCAATCAAAATTCAATCAAGAAACTTTAAAGTGGCTTTTCTCCCTTCAGTGTCAAGTGTACAGTAGTTATTGTGCTGGAGAAGAAGTCTTGACCTAGATTCTCAATTAACTGCCGAGTGTTGGATTCATCACTCCACACCGATTCCTGAATATCAACTGAATTTGAATTGAGAAAGTAAACGGGATGTAGAATTGCAGTTTGGATTTGAAGGTACGGAAGTAGATTATAAAAAAACAAAACAATAAAATGACTGACTGACTGCTCAGACGTCTGGACAGATAGATAAAATATTGGACGGACAGACGGATGGACGGAAGGAATATTAAATTGATGGATGGAACGATTGGATGGATGGATAAAACAATTGCTCGAATGAATGGATGGATGGATGGATAGATAAAACTATTGATGGATGGATAAAATTATTAGATGTATGGATGGATGGATGGATAAAACGATTGGATGGATGGATGAATGGATGGATAAAATGATTGGATGGACGGATGGATGCATCTATGGATGGATAAAACGATTGGATGGATGGATGGATGGATAAAATTAATCGATGGATGAATGGATGGATGGATAGATAAAACTATTGATGGATGGATAAAATTATTGGATGTATGGATGGATGGATGGATAAAACGATTGGATGGATAAAATGATTGGATGGACGGATGGATGGATAAAATGATTGGATGGATGGATGGATGGATGGATAAAATGATTGGAAGGATAAAATGATTGGATGGACGGATGGATGCATCTATGGATGGATAAAACGATTGGATGATGGATAAAATGATTGGATGGATGGATGGATGGATAAAATTATTGGATGGATGAATGGATGGATGGATAAAATGATTGGATGGATGGATGGATGGATAAAATGATTGGATGGATGGATAAAATTATTGGATGTATGGATGAATGGATAAAATTATTGGATGGATACAATTATTGGATGGATGGATAAAATGATTGGATGTATGGATGAATGGATAAAATTATTGGATGGATGGATACAATGATTGGATAGATAGATAGATAGATAGATAGATAGATAGATAGATAGATAGATAGATAGATAGATAGATAGATAGATAGATAGATAGATAGATAGATAGATAGATAGATAGATAGAACATTGATGATAGATAGATAGATAGATAGATAGATAGATAGATAGATAGATAGATAGATAGATAGATAGATAGATAGATAGATAGATAGATAGATAGATAGATAGATAGATAGATAGATAGATAGATAGATAGATAGATAGATAGATAGATAGATAGAACATTGATGATAGATAGATGATAGATAGATAGATAGATAGATAGATAGATAGATAGATAGATAGATAGATAGATAGATAGATAGATAGATAGATAGATAGATAGATAGATAGATAGATAGATAGATAGATAGATAGATAGATGATGACAGATGATAGATAGATAGATAGATAGATAGATAGATAGATAGATAGATAGATAGATAGATAGATAGATAGATAGATAGATAGATAGATAGATAGATAGATAGATAGATGGATGGATGGAGAGATGGAGAGATGGATAGATGATGGATGGATAAATGGATAGATAGAAAGTTTATCTGCAGAGATTAATAGCATTATGTTTATCATTATTCAATCATGATTTTATGTAACTGCACAGTAATAATTACTCTAATGTTTATGTAGATGATCCACATTTTTGCTGATGACTATAATTACCGTGTAAATCAAGGACTGTGTAAACGAGTCTAACGACACCAGCCATCCGTTTAAAACAGGCCGCAAGAGTTTGGTCCCGTCTAACAGCACAGAACGATTGAAATAAGCCGCTGAAATATGAAGCATTCCCCGTGACAAAGACTCTGTGTTGAATTAGATGAGAAAAACAAACCAACTTCTGATGAAACTTTCATATTCCAGTTCCAGAAGGATCAAAGACGCGCGAAAACTGATTTAAGCCCACTTCTCTTTTTTTATCAGCATCAAATTATAACTGTAGAAAACTTGTCCTTAATTACATTGAAACAATGCGTATGCAAATATAAATACAACAGTTATAAATTGCATGTTTTGATTTCCATTGTCACGATTTAAATGCAGAGATTTAAAAAAGGAGCAAAACAAATCATGTTATTCCTCTAATGAGCTCCGAAACTCTGATGAGATTTTCATCATAACTGGATGATTGATTTACAATTGTAATTAACCTTTTAAACCAATGCTTTAATTGTAAAGTTGTGTTTGAAGCAGAAGGACATACAATGAAGGTGATAAAACTCATGACAACATTCATTCTTCAAAAATCGGTAACCTGCAATTGTTGCCTTAAAGGGATAGTTCACCCAAAAATAAACATAATTCATTATTTTCTTTGTTCTGTTACCAAACAGTCCCCATTGACTTCTATAGTAATTTGTTAATCCTCATATTAGAATGATTAGCGAATGATCATATGACACTGAAGACTGGAGTAATGATGATAAATTCAGCTTTGATCACAGGATATAAATTACACTTGACTATATATTCACACAGAGAAAAGCTGATTTACACTGGAATATTATTTCACAATTTTTACTGTATTTTTGATCAAATAAACACAGCCTTGGTGAGCAGAAGACACTCTTCAAGAACATGTCACATAAAGTTGTGTTTGCATATTAACATTAGCAAAATGCACGACCTTAAAAATAATTCAAAAGTGCAGTGACCTGTAAAAGTCCCTTAACAGCTCTTAAACATGGCTAAAAAATAAATAAAAAGGGAAGATATCTAATAGCGCACAACCTTGTGTTTCAGATCTGCCGTTTCCCAAGGACTCAATTTTCCCCTAAAGCAACAAACATGACTTCACAATGGTGTGTCTAGAAGAGCAACACGTAGGCCCACATCTGTGCAAATTCCCTGCATTAGTTTCTCCATGTTCAGACTCTAAAGGTTGAGCTTTCTGTGTCCGTCTGTGGCCGTTTACAGCAGTAATAAGCCGCATCCGTTTGTTCTCCACAGAAACTGCATGCTTCCCCGACTGCAGCGGCCCGAGATGCATTAGAGCTGTCATTTCCACCGCAGAAATATGACGTCTGCACACTAATGATTTGCAGACCTGCGTGCGGAGATGCCTTCCATGAATCACACAAATGCATTCTCGCATTCGCATTAGCAGAGTGAGATTTACGCTGCTGTGGTTATCATGCTAATGCATTGTAAGAACACAGTAAATCACTGTACACTGCACATCTCAGCTCCGCCCGGATGATTCCCTCCATGTGCTGCTCGCCGTTCACGGCTGTTTTTAATGCAAATGCACCAAAACACGAGTCCGCACTGCCCATATGAAACCACAGAGCAATGATACTGAGATTAAAAATATTAATCCTATTAAGACTTCATAGCTGATGCACAGATTTCTAAGGCCTCTATGATCTGAAGAACCTGTCACTCAATCTCCTCCAGTCCTTCTGTCTCTGATTGATAGTTTAGACTATCTTATCAAGTAAAAGTCTTTTAGTGTAATTGTACAAACGTCCTTCAGCTCGTGCCTCACGTGTTTCTCTGCTGTCAAATCTGCACTGATTTATATGAAGTAAACCTCATAATAACGGAAATTGTTAGTAATATTTCAGCTGGACTGAAGCAGGTTTACTTGAATACCCATACATAATTTTTTAGAAAAAAATCAAAAGAGTATCAAATATGATCATCAGGTTGTTGAGGAAGGATTATTAGTCTGTCAATCATGATTGTATTGCACTGCATTGTATGTTTTAAAACTACAAAGCTTTGATTATCAAACTCAGCATTTATTTATCATCTTACTAAGACACATTATTGACAGATATTGATATTTATATGAAGTTTATGTATGTATCTGCTATACTGATAGAAAGATCATGCAAGAATCTGAATTTTAACCCTATTTTTGTCAATATAAATATCAGCATCTGCACCAAAATTGCATATTTTTGCTAATTTTGGGCCTCTGAATTAAACTGAGCAATTTTTTCCCCTCCATATTCTTAATATATAATTGGGATGGATGGATGGATGGATAAAACAATTGAATGGATGGATTGATGGATAGATAAAATGGAAAGATGGATGGATGGATGGATGGATGGATGGATAGGTAAAACAGATGGATGGATGAACGGATGGATGGATGGATGGATGGATGGATGGATGGATGGATGGATGGATGGGTAAAAAGGATAGATGGATGGATCAATAGATTTTCTCCACCCACATTTTTACGACCAATGATATTGGACCCACTCACTTTTTATCGTCTCTAATTCAGCACATGTCTGTTTACCTACCCCTAACCAATAAACACGTATTATTAAACACCTTACACGCTTTATTTCCACTTTTCTAATATTTTCTTCATTTTTATTGAAAATAAATGCAATTCTGATCTGATATGTGATGGGAAAAGGGAGTAGAGCGAGTTCGGCAAAAGGCGGATTCAAGCCTCAGATCGATTTGCGTCAAACTTGATGCCATGTCTTACCACTACACTATTGCAGCGGTAAATAGCTCAGGGATTTCCATAATTTTGTCTGGCCCAATCAATCGTTTAGTAGCTAAACGGTGGTATTATTGTATTTAATGTAAATGGCAATCTAACGTTACTCCAGTAAAAAAAATTCTGAGAGCCACCAACATTTTATTTGCTTCCGACGGCCATGCATCTGCACCAAATTGAATATTTTTGCTAATTCTGGGCCTCTGAATTAAATTAAATCTTTCCCCTCCATATTCTTAATATATCATACTACAAGAGCAATAAAAGCAAAACTTATTTTTTTAGATAAACTGTTCCCTTTCAAATAATTTGAGCATTATTCCATATGTCAGACTTTTCAGGGTTTATTCTTAATAAATTACATGCATTTTATTTAACATTAATTATGGGCTCATGTCAGAAAACAAGCAAAATTGGTCCTAGAAAATCTCAGGCATTTGTGTTTCCGTCTTCAAATCCATCCATCCAGAGCGCTGATCCTGATGATTCTCAAGAGGGGCTTTTTGTCACAATGCATCCACAGAGCAAAGTAACCTAGCAACAAATAACCTCAATTACTATCTTGGAAGTCATTTTGTTCCCCCCAACGTCCAACACTCTTAAAAAAGGTATTGATGGTTCCATGAAGAACCTTTAACATGCACACTGAACAAAGGTTCATTATAGGGTTCATAAAATGTTATTACACTATGAAAAAAATGGTTCTTTTAGGAACTGTTCACTGAAAGGTTCTTTGGGGAACCAAAAATGATTGCATCACTCCTAAAATCCCCTGTATTTTTGAGAGTGAACCAACAGGTTAACCACAGACAGAGCAAACCAAGTCTGTTTTATGGGTGTTTCTTTGTTTGTCGTTCTAAACACTTTTGTGTCTCAGTGCCTGCTCGTTTTCATACAACGACGCATGCTGCACTGATAAAAATGTATAACAGACAGTTAAGGTGAAGTTCATAACATCTACAGGCTCATATTAATTAAATGAGATGGTAATATGTTTCCAACCTCATATCATTCAACATGTGGCAGGAATGAGACGGCATGGCGGTCTAAACCGGCCAGTATAGGAAAGAGGAAATCCAGATGTTTGGCTTCCTCACATGAATATATTTATCTGCCATACTGTTTAAATTCAGCACAAGAGCCAAAGCGAATACAAAGAGAGAGTAACAATAAGCTGAGAATCTGATACGCAGCAGATTCATCTCAGAGCGGCTAAATGCTTCAGAAGGAACACAGTGTGAATTTGAGAGCTCACACATTACATGGAAATCAGATTAAGGCAAAGTATTATAATCATTTGTACTTCTACTGGTTAGTTTAACACCGTGTCTTTCTCTCACACTGGACTGACCAATCAGTTGTGTCCGTACAGACGCCTCTAGTGGTTGATGTTAGTAACACATACTGCCAAAAGTTTTGGGACGCCTGCCTTTACATGCACATGAACTTTAATGCCATCTCATTCTTAATCCGTAGGGTTTAATATGGAGTCGGCCCACCCTTTGCCGCTCTAACAGCTTCAGCTCTTCTGGGAAGGCTTTCCTCAAGGTTTAGGAGTGTGTTTATGGGAATTCTTCTAGAAGCTCATTTGTGAGGTCAGGCACTGATGTTGGACGAGAAGGCCTGGCTCGCAGTCTCCGCTCTAATTCATCCCAAAGGTGTTCTATCGGGATGAGGTCAGGACTCTGCAGGCCAGTCAAGTTCCTCCACTCCAAACTCACTCATCCATGTCTTTATGGAGCGACGCTTTGTGCACTGGAGCGCAGTCATGTTGGGACAGGAAGGGCCGTCCACAAACTGTTCCCACAAAGTTGGGTGCATGAAATTGTCCAAAATATCTTGGTGAAGCATTAAGAGTTCCTTTCACTGGAACTAAGGGGCCAAAAACAACCCCACCCCATAATCCCCTCCACCAAACTTTACACTTGACACAATGCAGTCAGGCAAGTCCCGTTCTCCTGGCAACCGCCAAACCCAGACTCGTCCATGGGATTGTCAGACAGAGAAGCGTGATTGGTCACTCAGAGAACACGTCTCACTGCTCTAGAGTCCAGTGGTGGCGTGCTTTACCCCACTGCATCCCACGCTTTGCATTGCTCTTGGTGATGTAAGGCTTGGATGAGCTGCTCGGCCATGGAAACCCATTCCATGAAGCTCTCTCCGCACTGTTCTTGAGCTCATCTGAAGGCCACAGGAGTTTGGAGGTCTGGAGCGATTGACTCTGCAGAAAGTTGGTGACTTCTGCGCACTGTGACCCTCAGCATGCGCTGACCCCGCTCTGAGATTTCACTTTGTGGCTGAGTTGCTGTTGTTCCCAATTACTTCCAGTTGAGCGTGGAATATTTAGCATTGAGGAAATTTTAGGAATGGACTTATTACACAGGTGGCAACCTATCCCGCTTGATTTATACACCTGTGGCCATGAAAGGATTGAACACCTGAACTCAGTGATTTGGAGGAGTGTCCCAATACATTTGGCGATATAGTGTATATCTTTAAAAATAAACGTTCCAAAAGTGGATTTTCCATGGAAGGACCATTTTTTGTTCCCCTAAAGAAACTTTCAGTGATCAGTTCTAAAAAGAACCTTTTTTTTAAATGTGAATAATGTTCAAAATCTACTGCGTTTAGAATTATGGGTGGCACTTCCGGTTTGGTTTTTCAACTCAAATCCTCACGTCTCTTTCCTGGTTTGTTTTTACAAGTAAATACTATTCTGTCAAAATGATGTTAAAAGTCTGTTAAAAAAGTGCCTTGCTTTTACTCTTTTAAATGTACTCTTTTAACTGTGGTTTGCAGTTTCAATTCACGCAAAGCGTCATGGAGCGTAGGAATAAGGTGTATAAGAAACTTTCGTCCAATTGAAAGGTTCTATGGATGTGAAAAGTTCTTCATGGAACCTTCAATGCCAATAAAGAACCTTTATTTTTAAGAGTCTTACCTCTCAGGTAGGTCCTTTATGGTGTCATGGAGGGGTGAGGTTTCTAAGTCACAACATATAGTTATGGAGTGCCTCAGGGCTCAGTGCTGGGACCGCTTCTCTTCTCCATCTACATTACATCATTAGGATTTGTCATTCAGAAACATGGCTTTTCCGATAACTGCTATGCTGATGATAAACAACTCTACCTCTCATTCCAGCCAAATGTTCTGATGGTAGCTATTCGCATTTCAGCCTGCCTGACAGACATTTTTTGCTGGATTAAGGACCACCTTCAACTCAAACTTGCAAAGACAGAACTGCTTGTAGCCCCAGCCAACCCAACACTTCACATCACAACTTCTCCATCCAGCTACGATGGTCAACCATAACTCCTTCCAGGACAGCCAGGAACCTTGAAGTTGTGATTGATGATCAGTTAAACTTCACAGACCACATTGCTAGAACTGCCTGGTCCAGGAGATTTGCCTTATACAACATTATCCCAGATCAGGCCCTTCCTTTCGGATCGTGCAACACAACTCCTTGTCCAAGCTCTTGTTCTATTCAATGCTCTCTTGGCAGGCCTTCCAGCATGCTCTGTCAAACCTCTGCAATTGATCCCAAATGCTGCAGCAAGAGAGGTCTTTATCGAGCCGAAGAGAGCGCGTGTCACACCTCTCCTCATCAATTTGCACTGGCTGCCAATAGCCTCTCGCATCCGATTCAAGGCAATGATGTTTGCCTACACAACAACCACCGGCTCTGCACCCCATACCTAAACTCACTTCTCCAGACTTATGTGCCCTCCAGGAGCTTGCGTTCTCCAAGTGAACAAGGCCTTGCCATCCCAAAGAGGCACAAGATCACCTGGACTGGTGGAATGACCTGCCTAACTCAAGTAACTGGGACTAGTCACAGCATAGTGCAGTATTTATGGTGTTATTTAAAGGGTGTGTTAGTGATATGAGCCTATAGGGAGTGCATAACACGCGTACACTCTGCTTATGCTTAAAATACACCCATGACTCATTAAGAGACTAGGGAAACCCTTTTGGACCATATGCCTGGCGTGCAGACCGTTTTTTCCGCCATTAAACTAGCAAAAGTGGATTCGGACATTCCCTAAATGCACCTGAACTGTGCGCTCAAATCGTTAAAATAGGGCCCTAAATATAGGGTACAACGGGGCTAAAGGCTCCACGGGGTAAAAGGCTCCTTTGATTTTATTTTCCTCTAAACCACTAAATGGCAAAAAAAACCTTTCCGCACCACTTTCCAAAACATCCGCTTTTCCAGATGCACGTGGAAATTTGTCTGATCCTTGACTCGATTATGTCATAGTTGATTCTGTGCTAATTTTATGTTTTTAAAAAATGTTGTAGATTTAAGTAGCAAATAAGAATTGATACAATCGATAAAAGTATATTTTGAGACAAAGGTCTTTTTTAATGATTTTCAGTTTTGTTCATGGTAATTAAAGCAACAGTTTTTCAATAACAGAGTATGTAAAAGTATGATATTTGAGGCAAAAGGCACCATATTTAACATGATGATAAATAATTAACTGAATTTTCCATTTGTTGAACTGACATGGTAAGATTTAGATGGTAAATATCGGTGTCCACCTTATTTATTTATCTTATTTATCACCATATTTACTGTATAACTAAACCATCATATTTAAAAATACAATCATACAATAAAATATAATTTATTGCTACTGTAAATCTATATTTAATTATTATGGGATCTTCTTCAATGCTTTCAGAATCTTTACTTTTTAAAATGCTTTTGTTTCTGTATTTTCTATATTGACATATTTAATAATTTATTAAACAAAAATTAATTTTTTCATTTATTAAAATAAACAGAAAATAGTTGCTAAAGTGATTGTTTTTAACAAGCATTAAGTTAGAAATTTTTTAAAAAAAATATTATTTTAGCTGAAGAGTTTGTGCCCCCCCTCGCCACCCCATACATTTATAATATTTTAAACAAAATAAACCACTTTTATGATTTATTTTCACACAAAATCTGTTGCTCTGTAAATGTTCAATACAAACATGTATCATTTTTCTGCAATCATCTGGCACATTTTTCTTAAGATGTGCATTTAGCTCTGTTATACCGTACAAATGTAAGATTGTACTTTTAAAACCCTTTGTTTACACATAGACCTCGAGATGCTTTCAATTGCTGTGGTTTTCCAGGACGTTTGACGTTCTAGGATTTGAGCTTCTGTAAGAAAGTGGCTGATTAGACATAAACCTTTCTTACATTTAGCACAAGGACACACACACACACACACACACAATACTTTGCAATTCTGAGCTTTAAGGTGATAAATATTGAGGCGAGGGAGGTCTTGATGGATCGGCTGATGGAGTGAAGCTCAAAGTGAACAGGACAGACCGGTGAAGAGGAAATGGATACATGACAGGAAACTGGCGATCTGAGACACGAGAGCCAGCGGTCAGGACTAGACGGCAATCAATACGAGAACAGCGGCCATTTAAGACCGCCAGAGAAAGACATCGGATTTACATTATTCATTCAAAGACAATTGTTTAATCCATTTTCTGGGCGTAATTATATCTAATTGTGCTGCGGACAGAGCCGAGCTGAAACGAATGGCTGTTTATTGAGCTTCGCTTGAAGTGTAAACACTGTCAGATTTAATTCTGAAGGTGTATATTTGTCTTGTTTTCAAGTAAAACTTCTACACATCCTTAAAACAAAATAAATTGACCTGAAAATCAAAAATGCACACAGATGCTTGCTTTTAAAGAATATATCAATATACTGTATAAATGTGTTTTGTTTTCTGACTCTTGTGACAAATTACAGGTGAATTTATCTTGTCTTGGGATGTTAAGATATTGATTCAGATATGCTTTTTACAGCGAATATAGCAATAGCTGAGAAAACATTAATGGCTTGGGTTTGAAATGTAATAATTCTTCACATTCTTTTTGCGCCATGTTGTCACTGTTCTATTATAATTTCAAGCCCTGTCAAACTATAACTTCCCTTGTCAAAGCAATCTGGTCATGTGACTCCTGCAGGTGACCTCTGACCTCTCAGTGCTTTTGAATTAGCTCCATGTTACCTAGCTGTCATACTGCTACTGTCAGAAACCTGGGCAGATGGGAGGAAAAGATACAGTTTCTCTCTGAAAAAATGCAAACATGCAAGCTCTGTAAATACAAAATGCATTAAAAGGTGGTTCTGACTTATTTTACATCTTGTAAAAAGGGGCAATCAACCAACCCTTTAAAAAGACAATCAGCCTCATGTGGTTCGAAGCCCATTTATGTTTCCATACAAAGAAAGGTGAAACTAAATAACCATAAGAGAAATATATTGTACTCTATTTTCATATTATTTTAAAGACATATGCTCATAACACAACATATCAAGTCATGTTTAGTTATACAGCGCTTTTACAATTCAGATAGTTATGGCTAGAAAGGTATTTACAAAAATGCAAAATTAGGTTTTTAGCAAGGCTTATTGGATGCTTGTTCCTTGAAATTGTTGGCATGTGCCCTGATTCAAACCTATTTGGATTATGCCAACTCCTTTTGGTATAGTTTGTTGGTCCCTGGGTATGAAAAATAAATGCAAAAGGCTCAAAACAAATGAGTTTGAATAATTTTAAACGTTCATCCTCGAACGCATTTGCGTAGTGAATGTTTTAAGGAGTTGGGCTTGTTGACTGTGGAAAAAGTGTGTATTTTATTAAAATTGGGTATAACACAAAAATTGTTAATAACATGGTTCCAAGCTATTTAGAAAATTACTTTTATATGGTGAGACAACAGCATTCCCATGACACTAGGGGTAGGAATTGTAATATTTGTCCATGTAATTTCAAGAGTTTGGTGGGAAATAATATGCCACTAGTGCTATTGCATGGAGTAGATTAGCAGTGTCAATAATGGGAGTTAGATTGTTTTATGGGTGTAAATTGTTAATAGTGACCGTAGTGTTGTTCAATGTTTTAAATGTATTATTTGGTTAGGAGATACTGTTCTGTCCTCTATCCGTAACATCGAGAGCCGTAATGGAAGCCAATGTTTTTATCCTCGACAGGTTTTTAAAGTGTATGGGATGCTTGTTATTTTGTACAGTTTTGTAAACTTTCAATTCAATTCAAGCAGATTCACTGCAGGAAATCCAGAGTAAATATTATCAAATTAATCAATTATTAAGTGATTTAGAAGACAGTAGTGTCGTTATTAAGGTAAATCTTCATGATGTTCATTAGTTATGAATCAGGTTCATTTCATATAAGATTTAAATATTATTTACTTAAAATCTGTTTATTTAACTCATTATTTCAGTACAGGGCACTACTCATTTTTATTGGGCTATACTTGCACTAAATTTAAATAGTAATAGATTCTCTTTATACTGTAAAAATCCTTGTTTTTTATTTGCAATAAGTGTGAAGTAGTTAGATGCTATTTATTATAAATAGTGGCAGATACTATTTGCATCTCAGTGTTTTTGTACATTATATCCAATAATAACATAGAGAATAAATGATTATATTTATTACAATTATTAAATGGCTCCTCCCTACACCTAACCCTAACACTTTAATTGTTAGACACTTTATTTCCACTTTTCGAATATTTTCTTAATTTTTATTGAAAATAAATACCTTTCCGATCTGATATGTGATGCGAAAAAGGAGTAAAGCGAATTCGGCAAAAGGCGGATTCGACTTCATGTTGATTTGCGTTAAAACTTGCTATTGTTAATAATCCAGCGTCTTCTATAATTTTGTCTGGCCCAATCAAACGTCAGTGGGCGGAGTTAGTGTTAATAGCCTCTGCCAACAAGGCGGCCACTTAGTGTAAATACACACTCCGATTTCCATTTGACCAATCAGAGCAGAGTAGACCAATCACAGCAGACTGGGCCATCTGACCAATCAGAGCAGAGTAGACCAATCACAGCAGACTGGGCCATCTGACCAATCAGAGCAGAGTAGACCAATCACGACAGACTGGGCCATCTGACCAATCAGAGCAGAGTAGACCAATCACAGCAGACTGGGCCATCTGACCAATCAGAGCAGAGTAGACCAATCACGACAGACTGGGCCATCTGACCAATCAGAGCAGAGTAGACCAATCACGACAGACTGGGCCATCTGACCAATCAGAGCAGAGTAGACCAATCACAGCAGACTCGGCCATCTGACCAATCAGAGCAGAGTAGACCAATCACAGCAGACTCGGCCATCTGACCAATCAGAGCAGAGTAGACCAATCACAGCAGACTGGGTCATCTGACCAATCAGAGCAGAGTAGACCAATCACAGCAGACTGGGCCATCTGACCAATCAGAGCAGAGTAGACCAATCACAGCAGACTGGGCCATCTGACCAATCAGAGCAGAGTAGACCAATCACAGCAGACTGGGCCATCTGACCAATCAGAGCAGAGTAGACCAATCACGACAGACTGGGCCATCTGACCAATCAGAGCAGAGTAGACCAATCACGACAGACTGGGCCATCTGACCAATCAGAGGAGAGTAGACCAATCACAGCAGCCTGGGTCATCTGACCAATCAGAGCAGAGTAGACCAATCACAGCAGACTGGGCCATCTGACCAATCAGAGCAGAGTAGACCAATCACAACAGACTGGGCCATCTGACCAATCAGAGCAGAGTAGACCAATCACGACAGACTGGGCCATCTGACCAATCAGAGCAGAGTAGACTAATCACGACAGACTGGGCCATCTGACCAATCAGAGCAGAGTAGACCAATCCACGACAGACTGGGCCATCTGACCAATCAGAGCAGAGTAGACCAATCACAGCAGACTGGGCCATCTGACCAATCAGAGCAGAGTAGACCAATCACAGCAGACTGGGCCATCTGACCAATCAGAGCAGAGTAGACCAATCACGACAGACTGGGCCATCTGACCAATCAGAGCAGAGTAGACCAATCACGACAGACTGGGCCATCTGACCAATCAGAGCAGAGTAGACCAATCACAGCAGACTGGGCCATCTGACCAATCAGAGCAGAGTAGACCAATCACGACAGACTGGGCCATCTGACCAATCAGAGCAGAGTAGACCAATCACAGCAGACTGGGCCATCTGACCAATCAGAGCAGAGTAGACCAATCACAACAGACTGGGCCATCTGACCAATCAGAGGAGAGTAGACCAATCACAGCAGCCTGGGTCATCTGACCAATCAGAGCAGAGTAGACCAATCACAGCAGACTGGGCCATCTGACCAATCAGAGCAGAGTAGACCAATCACAGCAGACTGGGCCATCTGACCAATCAGAGCAGAGTAGACCAATCACAGCAGACTGGGCCATCTGACCAATCAGAGCAGAGTAGACCAATCACAGCAGACTGGGCCATCTGACCAATCAGAGCAGAGTAGACCAATCACGACAGACTGGGCCATCTGACCAATCAGAGCAGAGTAGACCAATCACAGCAGACTGGACGATCTGACCAATCAGAGCAGAGTAGACCAATCACAGCAGACTGGGCCATCTGACCAATCAGAGCAGAGTAGACCAATCACAGCAGACTGGGCCATCTGACCAATCAGAGCAGAGTAGACCAATCACAACAGACTGGGCCATCTGAACAATCAGAGCAGAGTAGACCAATCATAGCAGACTGGGCCATCTGACCAATCAGAGCAGAGTAGACCAATCACAGCAGACTGGGCCATCTGACCAATCAGAGCAGAGTAGACCAATCACAGCAGACTGGGCCATTTGACCAATCAGAGCAGAGTAGACCAATCACAGCAGACTGGGCCATCTGACCAATCAGAGCAGAGTAGACCAATCACAGCAGACTGGGTCATCTGACCAATCAGAGCAGAGTAGACCAATCACAGCAGACTGGGTCATCTGACCAATCAGAGCAGAGTAGACCAATCACAACAGACTGGACCATCTGACCAATCAGAGCAGAGTAGACCAATCACAACAGACTGGGCCGTCTGACCAATCAGAGCAGAGTAGACCAATCACAACAGACTGAGCCATCTGACCAATCAGAGCAGAGTAGACCAATCACAACAGACTGGACCATCTGACCAATCACAGCAGAGCAGACCAATCACAACAGACTGGACCATCTGACCAATCAGAGCAGAGTAGACCAATCACAACAGACTGGGCTCTGACCAATCAGAGCAGAGTAGACCAATCACAACAGACTGGGCCATCTGACCAATCAGAGCAGAGTAGACCAATCACAACAGACTGGGCCATCTGACCAATCAGAGCAGAGTAGACCAATCACAACAGACTGAGCCATCTGACCAATCAGAGCAGAGTAGACCAATCACAGCAGACTGGGCCATCTGACCAATCAGAGCAGAGTAGACCAATCACGACAGACTGGGCCATCTGACCAATCAGAGCAGAGTAGACCAATCACAGCAGACTGGACCATCTGACCAATCAGAGCAGAGTAGACCAATCACAGCAGACTGGGCCATCTGACCAATCAGAGCAGAGTAGACCAATCACAGCAGACTGGGCCATCTGACCAATCAGAGCAGAGTAGACCAATCACAACAGACTGGGCCATCTGACCAATCAGAGCAGAGTAGACCAATCATAGCAGACTGGGCCATCTGACCAATCAGAGCAGAGTAGACCAATCACAGCAGACTGGGCCATTTGACCAATCAGAGCAGAGTAGACCAATCACAGCAGACTGGGCCATCTGACCAATCAGAGCAGAGTAGACCAATCACAGCAGACTGGGTCATCTGACCAATCAGAGCAGAGTAGACCAATCACAGCAGACTGGGTCATCTGACCAATCAGAGCAGAGTAGACCAATCACAGCAGACTGGGTCATCTGACCAATCAGAGCAGAGTAGACCAATCACAGCAGACTGGGCCATCTGACCAATCAGAGCAGAGTAGACCAATCACGACAGACTGGGCCATCTGACCAATCAGAGCAGAGTAGACCAATCACAGCAGACTGGGCCATCTGACCAATCAGAGCAGAGTAGACCAATCACAGCAGACTGGACCATCTGACCAATCAGAGCAGAGTAGACCAATCAGAGCAGAGTAGACCAATCAGAGCAGACTGGGCCATCTGACCAATCAGAGCAGAGTAGACCAATCACGACAGACTGGGCCATCTGACCAATCAGAGCAGAGTAGACCAATCACAGCAGACTGGGCCATCTGACCAATCAGAGCAGAGCATTTTTCAGAAAGGCGGGGATTAGAGAGACTGACTCTTTGAACGAAGCGTTTCAGACACTGAGATAATGAGGTGATGTGCAATGTATATTATGAGAAGATTACAGTGTTGTTTGACCTGTGATGCATGTGAATCCAGGAGACCTAAAACAACAGCGGGAAGCTTTAAAACAACGGGGCACGTTAGGCAGAGCTTGAATAGTCATCTGACGTTGGTGACATTGCCATCAAGAGTTAATTGTGCCTCTTTTACAATTAGCTAATTGCAGCCACTCTGATTGTTCGACGGAGGATGAGAGTTGTGTTGTTCCATCAGTAAGGACGTCTGAAGCCCAGGAGGCTGTGCGATCAGCGGCGCAAATCTAACAATCCTGTGGGAAAACACACACGAGAGCTGTCAGCACCGCTGTCATAGTGCTCTTACATCTGAGGGTCAAGCATTAACAAGGAACAGCATTTAAGCAAGGTCATGTGACTCTCAGGCAGAGCCGAACCTGGCCTCAGATACCCCCAGGTAACCAATCCCTAGTGCGGTATTAAATAAGCCGGGTTTGAGCGTCTATTTAGCCCGTCGCGGGTTCATCCTTCAACTCAAATAGATGATGCATCAACTCTTGAGTGATCCGTGACAGAATTGAATTGAGAGCTTTCCACCTCATTTACCGAGGTCGAATCCAGATGAGACAAACTCCAGCGCCCGTGTCTCGTTCTCTGAATTCTGATGCGCACATCACCCTTCAGATGAACTTACGGCGAGTTCACAAAAGTGATCAGGGAATGAATCAATGCTGTCAGGGGCCAAGAAGTGTTTGTTTGTGCGTGGCTGTTTTTTATAAGCTCATTTTACCTCAGAGGCCAAGACTTAAATTAAGAGTGCTTTGATTGAAGACGCCTGTCTGGGACGGAGATGAGGAACGTCTGAGGAAGCAGAGAGAGAAACTTTAACAGAAGAAAGCAGAGTTGACCTTAAAGATGAAGGTTCAAGTGGCACCAGAGACGATGCAGGAACTCACAAGATTTGCATTGCAGCCTAGCGGTGTTATGAAATAAAACTGTTAAAAATAATTTTCAGAAAAAAAAGGTACAAAAGCTGTCACTGGGGCAGTACCTTTGTGTGTGTGTGTGTGTGTCTGTGTGTGTGTGTGTGTGTGTGTGTGTGTGTGTGTGTGTGTGTGTCTGTGTGTGTGTGTGTGTGTGTGTGTGTGTCTGTGTGTGTGTGTATGTGTGTCTGTGTGTGTGTGTGTGTGTGTGTGTGTGTGTGTGTCTGTGTGCGTGTGTGTCTGTGTGTGTGTGTGTGTGTGTGTGTGTGTGTGTGTGTGTGTGTGTGTGTGTGTGTGTGTGTGTGTGTGTGTGTGAGTGTTTGAGTGTGTGTGCATCTGTGTTTCTGTTTGTGTTAAAGTGTGTGTGTGTGTGTGTGTGTTAAAGTGTGTGTGTGTGTGTGTGTGTGTGTGTGTGCGTGCGTGTTTGAGTGTGTGTGTGAGTGTGTTTGAGTGTGTGTGCATCTGTGTTTCTGTTTGTGTGTTAAAGTGTGTGTGTGTGTGTGTGTGTGTGTGTGTGTGTGTTTGAGTGTGTGTGTTTGAGTGTGCATCTGTGTTTTTCTGTTTGTGCGTGTGTTTAAGTGTGTGTGTGTTTGTGTGTGCGTGCGTGCGTGTTTGAGTGTGTGTGTGCGTGCGTGTGTTTGTGTGTGCGTGCGTGTTTGAGTGTGTGTGTGAGTGTGTTTGAGTGTGTGTGCATCTGTGTGTTTCTGTTTGTGCGTGTGTTTAAGTGTGCGTGCGTGTTTGAGTGTGAGTGTAAGTGTGAGTGTGTTTGAGTTTGTGTGCATCTGTGTTTCTGTTTGTGTGTGTGTGTTAAAGTGTGTGTGTGTGTGTGTGTGTGTGTGTGTGTGTGTGTATGTGTGTGTTTGTGTGTGTGTGTGTGATTAAGTAAAAAAAATAAAACTACGCTAAATAGAAAATAAGCTCATTCAAGATAATAATAAATACAATATTTGTATAATAAAAGAAAAGCGGTCAGTCGAACAGATTCTCCTTCACTGTTTCCCACAGACTCAAAACACCAGCGACTGACACACCAGAAGCAGAACTGCTCATCTTCACATCTTCAGCCGCTGTACAGGGGAAACCACAACAAACACTCCTGAGGACCAGATCACGTGTGTTTAGATGATAGAGTTAAATCAACGCACTTTCTGCCAACACAGAGAATCAAATGAACTTTAAAATAAACTAAAGGAATTAATAAACTAACAAAAAAGTGTGTGTCTATGACAGAAAAACGCAGGTGGTCTTTTGCACCATTTATTATGAAATATCGCCCTGTTTTCAGAAGCTGTCCTGAAGGGAAGCACACGTTGGGCTCTTGGCGAGCCTCACTGGGATGGGATGCGAGGAGCAGGTGTCCCAGCGGCACCACGGCCGCCATACGAGGGCCTGATCCCGGAGCGGATGACACTCGGCCGGCCTGCTGATGGATGGAAGACTTGGCAGGACGGATGCTGGGAATAGGCACGTCCCTGACCTCGCTTTCACACCATTCGCCTGCCGCAGGGCATTATGGGCAGGAGAGTGACAGATACACCAGGGTTTGTGGTTGGCATAATGCTGGCAGTTCTTGTTTTTAATGGAACATTGCAGTTCGTTATAAATGATTTATCCATGCACATCATTATTGTGCTAAATTCATGTTCCTTGTAATCTTGAATCAGAATAACAGCGACATCTCTTCTCTGATGACGAGGGTGGGGCAAGCTGTCACTCACATCAGCTCAGCCAATAGCAACTCGTAACAACCCAGTGTTTGGGTAGTTTTTGTGTTACTCAGATCCCGGCTCAGGCGTAACAACCCAGTGTTTGGGTAGTTTTTGTGTTACTCAGATCCCGGGTCAGTCATAACAACCCAGTGTTTGGGTAGTTTTTGTGTCACTCAGATCCCGGGTCAGACGTAACAACCCAGTGTTTGGGTAGTTTTTGCGTTACTCAGATCCCGGGTCAGACGTAACAACCCAGTGTTTGGGTAGTTTTTGTGTTACACAGATCCCGGGTCAGACGTAACAACCCAGTGTTTGGGTAGTTTTTATGTTACTCAGATCCGGGTCAGGCGTAACAACCCAGTGTTTGGGTAGTTTTTGCGTTACTCAGATCCCGGGTCAGGCGTAACAACCCAGTGTTTGGGTAGTTTTTGTGTTACTCAGATCCCGGGTCAGGCGTAACAACCCAGTGTTTGGGTAGTTTTGTGTTACACAGATCCCGGGTCAGGCGTAACAACCCAGTGTTTGGGTAGTTTTTGTAACACAGATCCTGGGTCAGGCGTAACAACCCAGTGTTTGGGTAGTTTTTGTGTAACACAGATCCTGGGTCAGGCGTAACAACCCAGTATTTGGGTAGTTTTGTGTAACACAGATCCTGGGTCAGGCGTAACAACCCAGTGTTTGGGTAGTTTTGTGTAACACAGATCCCGGGTCAGTCATAACAACCCAGTGTTTGGGTAGTTTTGTGTCACTCAGATCCGGGTCAGGCGTAACAACCCAGTGTTTGGGTAGTTTTTGCGTTACTCAGATCCCGGGTCAGGCGTAACAACCCAGTGTTTGGGTAGTTTTGTGTTACTCAGATCCCGGGTCAGGCGTAACAACCCAGTGTTTGGGTAGTTTTGTGTTACACAGATCCCGGGTCAGGCGTAACAACCCAGTGTTTGGGTAGTTTTTGTGTCACACAGATCCCGGGTCAGACTTAACAACCCAGTGTTTGGGTAGTTTTTGTGTTACACAGATCCCGGGTCAGACGTAACAACCCAGTGTTTGGGTAGTGTTTGTGTTACACAGATCCCGGGTCAGGCAGTAACAACCCAGTGTTTGGGTAGTTTTGTGTTACACAGATCCCGGGTCAGGCGTAACAACCCAGTATTTGGGTAGTTTTGTGTTACACAGATCCCGGGTCAGGCGTAACAACCCAGTGTTTGGGTAGTTTTGTGTTACACAGATCCGGGTCAGCGTAACAACCCAGTGTTTGGGTAGTTTTTGTGTAACACAGATCCCGGGTCAGTCATAACAACCCAGTGTTTGGGTAGTTTTTGTGTTACTCAGATCCCGGGTCAGGCGTAACAACCCAGTGTTTGGGTAGTTTTTGTGTTACTCAGATCCCGGGTCAGTCATAACAACCCAGTGTTTGGGTAGTTTTTGTGTTACTCAGATCCCGGGTCAGTCATAACAACCCAGTGTTTGGGTAGTTTTTGTGTTACTCAGATCCCGGGTCAGTCGTAACAACCCAGTGTTTGGGTAGTTTTGTGTTACTCAGATCCCGGGTCAGTAACAACCCAGTGTTTGGGTACTTTTTTGTGTTACTCAGATCCCGGGTCAGTCGTAACAACCCAGTGTTTGGGTAGTTTTTGTGTTACTCAGATCCCGGGTCAGTCATAACAACCCAGTGTTTGGGTAGTTTTGTGTTACTCAGATCCCGGGTCAGGCGTAACAACCCAGTGTTTGGGTACTTTTTTGTGTTACTCAGATCCCGGGTCAGTCGTAACAACCCAGTGTTTGGGTAGTTTTTGTGTTACTCAGATCCCGGGTCAGGCGTAACAACCCAGTGTTTGGTAGTTTTGTGTTACTCAGATCCCGGGTCAGGCGTAACAACCCAGTGTTTGGGTAGTTTTGTGTTACTCAGATCCCGGGTCAGGCGTAACAACCCAGTGTTTGGGTAGTTTTGTGTTACTCAGATCCCGGGTCAGGCGTAACAACCCAGTGTTTGGGTAGTTTTGTGTTACACAGATCCCGGGTCAGGCGTAACAACCCAGTGTTTGGGTAGTTTTGTGTTACTCTAATCCCGGGTCAGGCGTAACAACCCAGTGTTTGGGTAGTTTTTGTGTTACACAGATCCCGGGTCAGATGTAACAACCCAGTGTTTGGGTAGTTTTGTGTTACACAGATCCTGGGTCAGGCATAACAACCCAGTGTTTGGGTAGTTTTGTGTTACTCAGATCCCGGGTCAGACGTAACAACCCAGTGTTTGGGTAGTTTTGTGTTACTCAGATCCCGGGTCAGGCGTAACAACCCAGTGTTTGGGTAGTTTTGTGTTACACAGATCCCGGGTCAGGCGTGACAACCCAGTGTTTGGGTAGTTTTTGTGTTACTCAGATCCCGGGTCAGGCGTAACAACCCAGTGTTTGGGTAGTTTTGTGTTACTCAGATCCCGGGTCAGGCGTAACAACCCAGTGTTTGGGTAGTTTTGTGTTACTCAGATCCCGGGTCAGGCGTAACAACCCAGTGTTTGGGTAGTTTTGTGTTACTCAGACCCGGGTCAGGCGTAACAACCCAGTGTTTGGGTAGTTTTGTGTTACTCAGATCCCGGGTCAGGCGTAACAACCCAGTGTTTGGGTAGTTTTTGTTACTCAGATCCCGGGTCAGGCGTAACAACCCAGTGTTTGGGTAGTTTTGTGTTACTCAGATCCCGGGTCAGGCGTAACAACCCAGTGTTTGGGTAGTTTTTGTGTTACTCAGACCCGGGTCAGACGTAACAACCCAGTGTTTGGGTAGTTTTTGTGTAACACAGATCCTGGGTCAGACATGACAACCCAGTGTTTGAGTAGTTTTTGTGTTACTCAGATCCCGGGTCAGGCGTAACAACCCAGTGTTTGGGTAGTTTTGTGTTACACAGATCCCGGGTCAGGCGTGACAACCCAGTGTTTGGGTAGTTTTGTGTTACTCAGATCCTGGGTCAGGCGTAACAACCCAGTGTTTGGGTAGTTTTGTGTTACTCAGATCACGGGTCAGGCGTAACAACCCAGTGTTTAGGTAGTTTTGTGTTACTCAGACCCCGGGTCAGGCGTAACAACCCAGTGTTTGGGTAGTTTTTGTGTAACACAGATCCTGGGTCAGGCGTAACAACCCAGTGTTTGGGTAGTTTTGTGTTACTCAGATCCCGGGTCACACATAACAACCCAGTGTTTGGGTAGTTTTGTGTTACACAGATCCCGGGTCAGACGTAACAAACCAGTGTTTGGGTAGTTTTTGTGTTACACAGATCCCGGGTCAGGCGTGACAACCCAGTGTTTGGGTAGTTTTTGTTTACTCAGATCCTGGGTCAGGCGTAACAACCCAGTGTTTGGGTAGTTTTGTGTTACTCAGATCACGGGTCAGGCGTAACAACCCAGTGTTTAGGTAGTTTTTGTGTTACTCAGACCCGGGTCAGGCGTAACAACCCAGTGTTTGGGTAGTTTTGTGTAACACAGATCCTGGGTCAGGCGTAACAACCCAGTGTTTGGGTAGTTTTGTGTTACTCAGATCCCGGGTCAGGCGTAACAACCCAGTGTTTGGGTAGTTTTTGTGTTACTCAGATCCCGGGTCAGGCGTAACAACCCAGTGTTTGGGTAGTTTTGTGTTACTCAGATCCCGGGTCAGGCGTAACAACCCAGTGTTTGGGTAGTTTTGTGTTACTCAGATCCCGGGTCAGGCGTAACAACCCAGTGTTTGGGTAGTTTTTGTACACAGATCCTGGGTCAGGCATAACAACCCAGTGTTTGGGTAGTTTTGTGTTACTCAGATCCCGGGTCAGGCGTAACAACCCAGTGTTTGGGTAGTTTTGTGTTACTCAGATCCGGGTCGGCGTAACAACCCAGTGTTTGGGTAGTTTTTGTGTTACACAGATCCCGGGTCAGGCGTAACAACCCAGTGTTTGGGTAGTTATTGTGTTACATCAGATCCCGGGTCAGGCGTAACAACCCAGTGTTTGGGTAGTTATTGTGTTACTCAGATCCCGAGTCAGGCGTAACAACCCAGTGTTTGGGTAGTTTTGTGTTACTCAGATCCCGGGTCAGAAGTAACAACCCAGTTTTTGGTAGTTTTGTGTTACTCAGATCCCGGGTCAGACGTAACAACCCAGTGTTTGGGTAGTTTTGTGTTACACAGATCCCGGGTCAGACAGTCATAACAACCCAGTGTTTGGGTAGTTTTTGTACTCAGATCCTGGGTCAGACGTAACAACCCAGTGTTTGGGTAGTTTTTGTGTTACTCAGATCCCGGGTCAGACGTAACAACCCAGTGTTTGGGTAGTTTTGTGTTACACAGATCCCGGGTCAGGCGTGACAACCCAGTGTTTGGGTAGTTTTGTGTTACTCAGATCCCGGGTCAGGCGTAACCCAGTGTTTGGGTAGTTTTTGTGTTACACAGATCCCGGGTCAGACAGTCATAACAACCCAGTGTTTGGGTAGTTTTTGTGTTACTCAGATCCTGGGTCAGGCGTAACAACCCAGTGTTTGGGTAGTTTTTGTGTTACTCAGATCCCGGGTCAGGCGTAACAACCCAGTGTTTGGGTAGTTTTTGTGTAACACAGATCCTGGGTCAGGCGTAACAACCCAGTGTTTGGGTAGTTTTTGTGTTACTCAGATCCCGGGTCACACATAACAACTCAGTGTTTGGGTAGTTTTTGTGTAACACAGATCCTGGGTCAGGCGTAACAACCCAGTGTTTGGGTAGTTTTTGTGTTACTCAGATCCCGGGTCAGGCGTAACAACCTAGTGTTTGGGTAGTTTTGTGTTACTCAGATCCCGGGTCAGACGTAACAACCCAGTGTTTGGGTAGTTTTGTGTTACTCAGATCCCGGGTCAGGCGTAACAACCCAGTGTTTGGGTAGTTTTGTGTTACACAGATCCTGGGTCAGGCATAACAACCCAGTGTTTGGGTAGTTTTGTGTTACTCAGATCCCGGGTCAGGCGTAACAACCCAGTGTTTGGGTAGTTTTGTGTTACTCAGATCCCGGGTCAGGCGTAACAACCCAGTGTTTGGGTAGTTTTGTGTTACACAGATCCCGGGTCAGGCGTAACAACCCAGTGTTTGGGTAGTTATTGTGTTACATCAGATCCCGGGTCAGGCGTAACAACCCAGTGTTTGGGTAGTTATTGTGTTACTCAGATCCCGAGTCAGGCGTAACAACCCAGTGTTTGGGTAGTTTTGTGTTACTCAGATCCCGGGTCAGAAGTAACAACCCAGTTTTTGGTAGTTTTGTGTGTTACTCAGATCCCGGGTCAGGCGTAACAACCCAGTGTTTGGGTAGTTTTTGTGTTACTCAGATCCCGGTCAGGCGTAACAACCCAGTGTTTGGGTAGTTTTGTGTTACACAGATCCCGGGTCAGGCGTAACAACCCAGTGTTTGGGTAGTTTTGTGTTACACAGATCCCGGGTCAGGCGTAACAACCCAGTGTTTGGGTAGTTTTTGTGTTACACAGATCCCGGGTCAGGCGTAACAACCCAGTGTTTGGGTAGTTTTTGTGTTAACCAAACCATTATACTGGGTTAAATAAACAACCTAATTAGCTGGGTAAAATGAACCCAACATGTGTTTAGGCTAAAAACAACCCAAATTGGGATGTTTTTGACCCAGTGTTTTTTAGAGTACAACAATCCAATCAATTCCCCACGGACAAAATCAAGCCCCGCCCTCCATTTGTTCTTGTTCCAGAAACGTTTCACTTGGATATGCATCACAATCGGGGACCAAAGACGAGTGCAACTTCCCTTTGATGCTGACGCTAATGAAATGAGATTACACCAGTTCTCCTCGAGTTAACCCTGAGAATTACATTAACTATCAACATCCACTAATCTCAATACATCTCCACCTCAATAAAACACCTCAAACACTCCTATGATAATCTGGTTGCAAAATGCATTACAGTCATATATTTCTGAAACATGCAAGCAAATATTTAAAATGTATTCAATGGTGTTTATTTAATCGCATTATTCCAGTTCGTTTCCTTGAATTCATGAGGAAGAAAAACTTAGACTACTCATTTTTATATTGTGTTTTTATGGTATTTTTCGAAGCTTGAAACCTGTCATAGAAAAGAGCAGTGTGAACATTCGGCCTCTTTCTGTGAAATATGAAAAAAATGCTCAGGTTTGGAAGGATTAGCAAATGATAACAGAGTGTTCGTTTGCATATGAGCTATTCCTGAAAGGTTATAAAGGAGTTAAAGCGTGAAACAGACTGATGTCAGTGAACAAACAAACTTCCCTGAAGTTTTGCATCGCTTTTCAAATAAATGCCATTTGCTTTGACATTTAGTTATCTGATGCAATGAAAAAATCTAGCATTTCTGTATGCATCACTGCATTACATAACTAAAAGTGTACTCATAAATGACGAAAAAAGAAAGTTTTGGCTGTCACAAATGTGTCTGATGATGTCTTTGTCTCGGTCGAAGCTGCTCTCCCTCCTGTGGCGTCTGTGAGGAGACACCGAAGATTGAATCTCACCTTGCAAAACTCTTCTAAGGCGCGTTACATCACCACACCGGGATGTTTTGGCTTTCTGCTAATTTCACATGGAGCACAACATGCTGCGGCCATATGCTGCTCCAGGTGGATGAGGTATCCAGGCAACGGCGCCAAAGCAGCAGGACCGTTTCCTCACAAATCAGAGCATCTCTCCAGCCGAAGGTTCAAGCAGAACAAAACACCATCAGCACACTCCTCTTTGAAACAAAGCAAAGCGGCGATTATTTACCTCCTCTAACAATGAGAAAGAACAGAGCAGCCTGAAGTGAAGTGAGTGTTTCCGTTCGTTTCCCCGTTAATAACACAAACTACGTGACCCCGAGATCACAGTAATGATTCTAGTTGATTTCTGCTACATTAGATGAATATTAGGTCATGCAAAGGAACAAACTAGTCATGTTTCTGGAAATGGACATCAAGACAAATATTAGTCCTTGATTAATAATTTCTTCGGATTTGTACGTTCCCAAATATAAGCTCCAATCTGGCCTTGTGTCTTTGCATTTATTCACAAAATTATGGCCATTTTATACATTTTAGTCTAATGACTTTTATTGATGATTTGGTAGCACTGATCCCATAATTTGCATTCAGACAGACAGCGAATCATACGAAACTGTCATTAAGGCGCTTAAACGTGTGAACGATCAACTTAATTCGCATTATAAAATTGCAAATATGCTATATTTTATACATCATTAGCGCTCTTATAAATGTCAGTCCTCTCAAGAATATTTCACTAGATAAATGCCAAGTTTCCCATGTTTATGGCAGCATGTTTAACATTTCAAGCACAGAAAATCACTGTTGAGTTTCACACGGCCATAAAATTGGTGGTATAGTAGATAGCATCCAAATATATTAAAGTAGCATATTCGGCCATTTTTTCAGTCTCTCATTATTAATATATAATAAGCAGTTAACATGAAGCTTATTTCCCATGGAACATAAGAAAAGGTAATTGTGACTTTTTCCTCAGCACTGCAAGAAAAAAAGTTGACATTGTGAGATATAAACTCAGAATTCTGAGAGGGATAACAAGTCAGAATTGCAATAAAGTCAGAAGTGCAAGATATAAACTCAGAATTCCGTAAGAAATGTCAGAATTGCGAAATTGAAACTCAAAATTCTGAGAGGAAAAATAACTGAATTGAATATTAAAGTATAAAAGGTCAATGCCATTACAAAAATGAAAAATATTTTAGGGTTCAGTTATTAACTATTAACTAGTTGCTTATTAGCATGCAAATTACTAGGATATTGGCTGTTTATTAGTACTTATAAAACACATATTAATGCCTTATTCTTCATGACCATATTCTACATCCCTTAATCACTCAATACCTAAACTTAAATGCTACAAAAACTACCTTACTAACTATTAATAAGCCGTAATTATGAGTTTATTGAGGCAAAAGTCATAGTTAATAGTGAATGTGTTCCCCATACTAAAATGATACCATATAAAATCTGAATTCCAAAAGAAAAATGTCAGAATTGCGAGATGTCAACTCAGAATTCTGCGAGAAAAGACAGAATTCCAAGATGTAAAGTCAGAATTCCGAAAAAAAGAAAAGGACAAAAAAAGAGTCAGAATTGTAAGATATAAACTCAGAATTCTGAGAGAAAAAAGTCAGAATTGTGAAATGGAAACTAAGAATTCGAAGTGAAAAGACAGAAGTGCAAGATATAAAATCAGAATTCAGAGAAAAAGTCCAAATTAACAGATATAAACAAAATTCTGAGAAAAAAAGCAGCAATTAACTTTTCTATTTTTTATTCCACAGCGGAAACAAGCTCCCATAAAACGGAGCTCCACCGCTTGATCTTACAGTGGAGGACATAACAAGCCCTTTTAGCATTCGGCTGGAAAAAAGTTTCATGACACCTACTTAATACAATGGATTTTCCCCCCATCTGCAGGGTCTGTGTCCAATTTTTTAGTGCAATTGAGAAATGGCACAGGAAGTCTTTAAGAAGTGCACTTTGACTACCGAGCCACAAATATGCGGTGAGCCGCTTTTAGGATCGACTCTCTGCTGCAGGACGGAATGCACACGGATCTAAATATGGAAAGAGCACAAATAATGAAGTGCAGCTGGGGTTCAGCTCCCATGTGACGAGGAGCTATTGTTGCTGGGACGTTTCTGAGGCATTTATTCTGAGAAACACATCAAAACGGGTCTCGCACCGCACCTTCATTAGCGCAGGCCGGCGTTCCGTATCTGTGGAGAAACCGGATCTCCAGACGGTCTTATCCAACACTGAGGATGACGAGAGCCTCTCGACTGCTTCGGGAGGAAGGACATCTGTGTGGGCTTCAATGTGGCCCATGATTAATAGAGTAAAGGTGAAGGGAGGCAACACCTTTGGCTCGGTGGATCTTATGCCGAACATGAGCTATTCCCATCGGACCCACCGCAAAGACACACTACACCTAATGAGGGCAGGACTGGAGTTCAGGATCAGGCTGTGAGGTAATTCTGACTCCATTAAAACCCTCCGTAGAGCTTCTATGGTGCAAATTGACCATAGAAACCGCGGCTGGGTGAACATTTTTGAACAGTGAGTGAAATAAAAAAATGAAACAGTGTCATGAGAGCAGGACTGCCATCCCAAGCTCCTCCATAACATCATTCACTAAAACAGATGTGACACAAGCGACACAGTTCCTGGGAAATATCACATCCTGTTGCTTAATTTCAAAAGGGTTTAGGAACAATAATGAAGTATAAAGGTCAATACCATTGCAAAAATTAAAACTCATGTTGATATTTCACAAAAGCATATTGTTTTTTTTAATGAAATCAGATATTTCCGAAAAACTTTATTTATCTTTTTCCAGTGCTGAGTCCGTCTAAAATAAATAAATACAATAAAATAATCATAAAACTAGTCCAAAAATGAATACAGGTTTGGATTGTGAACTACGCTGCAAATAAACCTGCAAGTTAAAGACTCAGACTGTAATTAACATGGTGATATATAAGATATATAAAAATATTAAGATTGTATAATTTTTTTTGTGGATGTGGTATTCACAATTACAGTGAAGCCACGCTTCATTTCAAACCTGAGGATGATATCTCCAAAAATATGCATTTTATGAAACATTTTCTAAGACCATGTCATGTGTGCTTAAGAGAAGGCCAATAACATTGCAAATGAAATGATCCATGGCTCCTATAACTCTAATGTCTGGAGTGGAGAGATGCTCCATTCACGTTCCTATTGTTCTCTCTCGACCAATGGCAGCACCAATGCCAGTATGAGACTTAATCTTCATTATTATTTCGTTTAACTCTTTTTGTTTTAATACGATTATTAACTAACCAAAACCATAACAATGTAATTACTTGAAATAAAAAACTGAAATTAAATTAAAGTGATTTTATTTAAACTAGTAGCCAAGGCAACATTTCTCATTATGGTTAATTACCTGCATCTTTAGCTTTCAGCCCTGACAATATAGTGATTATAATAAAACGTAAAATGTAAAATAGGCAAAAAAGTACCCGGATGACCTTCTACTCCCGGCAAGATTCTGAAGTGTGCATATGATGGGACACTTTACTTTCCCATGAGGCCACACAGGAGAGGATTTGTGAAAACAAGTGAAGCCACATATGTATTACGTCCAAATTACATTTATGCTACACACGTTCATATTACAACATACTTTTTGAATGGTCAAGTTTTAGACCAAATGTAGTAAACTAGTATGTGATTTTTTGACAGGCTAAAATGTATTAACCTCCTGAGACCCGAGAGTTTGCCTGGTGTGCATTTTATAATTGTTCTTGCTATTTGGGATATGTAGGACCTAATAAGTACAATACCTAAAATTTGTTTTTGTACAGAAAGTAGTTTTTGCTGAAAAAGATGTCCTCATGTGAGGACAGTGGGTCTATCATAACTAAAATAAATATTATTTGCTGTTGAGGCCAGGAGGTCCTAATTAGTCAAAATTCAAAATTTCAGCTTAATACAATAAGTATTATTTACTAGAATTAATTTATCAGGATTCTAGTACGATTCACCTTGATAAACCATATTGTAGTATTATTTACTATGATTTACCCTGCTCACACACACACATGCACACACACACACACTCACACACACACTCACACACACACACACACACACACTCTCACACACACACACACACACGCACACACACACATTTGTTTTTGTGAAATGTGGGGACATTCCATAGGCATAATGCATTTTATACTGTACAAACCGTAT
The DNA here is from genome assembly GCA_023029165.1 of Gobiocypris rarus. Taxonomy (NCBI): domain Eukaryota; kingdom Metazoa; phylum Chordata; class Actinopteri; order Cypriniformes; family Gobionidae; genus Gobiocypris; species Gobiocypris rarus. The sequence continues at coordinate 1,896,270 of CM040928.1, forward strand.
TTTCTATCCCCCTACACTGCCCCTAAACCTACCCATCACACACACACACACACACACACACACACACACACACACACACACACACACACACACACACTACCCATCACAGGAGACTGCAGTTTACTTTCTGTGATAAAACCTCATCCTGTGTGATTTATAAGCATTTTGAAAAGTGAGGACATGGGGAACGTCCTCATATTTCACCCTCTTTTGTAATACCTGTGTCATACCCATGTCATTATACACATTTGTGTCCTGATATTTCACAAAAACATGCCCACACACACACTCTCACACACACACACACACACACACACACGCACACACACACATGTTTGTTTTTGTGAAATGTGGGGACATTCCATAGGCGTAATGCATTTTATACTGTACAAACCGTATTTTCTATCCCCCTACACTGCCCCTGCCCCTAAACCTACCCATCACACACACACACACACACACACACACACACTACCCATCACAGGAGACTGCACAGTTTACTTTCTGTGAAAAAAACCTCATCCTGTGTGATTTATAAGCATTTTGAAAAGTGAGGACATGGGGAACGTCCTCATATTTCACCCTCTTTTTGTAATACCTGTGTCATACCCATGTCATTATACACATTTGTGTCCTGATATTTCACAAAAACATGCCCACACACACACACACACACACACACACACACACACACGTGCACAAACACACACAGACAAATGTTGTTGTTTTTTCAATGCTAATGCAATCCATCAAAATATTCCCATGTTTAGCTAACCACATGGTAGAAAAAAAACCACGTTATAGTCCCAATGTCCTCAGACGAGTACTTCACATTAATTGATGTCCTAGATTGCTTCTATTACTAAAATATGTCAAACTTTAATCCCCATATGATGATAGAGACAGTATTGTACATAACTACATATGTTTCATTCATTTAATTTGAATAGATTTTTTACCTGGGTCATTTTTCTTTCGGGAACTGGGGTAGAAGGTTTTTGCTGATATTCCAGCCATTGTGTTCTCACTGACAGTGGTGTAATGTTGTGATATCACCACAAGATGGTTTGGGCAGTGTCCCTAAATCTGGCCAACAGGTCTTTACAAAATTGAATATCATTGTGTCAAGAGGCAAAAATGTAATGTCCTCATATGAGGACGCTGGGTCTCAGGAGGTTAATGACGCTTTACAGACTACACCACAGAAGATGTTGAAATATGCATGTCTTTTTTCATCTTGTTTGGCCCGAACAGGCATTGTTAGGCGGAGCTAGTGCGAATAGCACTTCCCAACAAAGGCACACTCTTTGGTGTAAATGGACACTCCGATACAGGCATTGTTTTCAGATTTCATTGAAGTGTATTTTGTCTTTTTACACTGACAGATTTTTTAACTTGTTTTCAACTTTTACTTGTGACATATGAGATAAACACAATCTATAAGTATCATCTAAATTATTTTTACATATTTTAAATGTAACATTTGAAAAAAAAACATACTTAAAAATCCCCAAAATCCCAAAAGTGCATTCCTAAGGGCGCTCTATTTAAGCTCCCAAATGAATCCCTAATTTTCCGATTATTTGTGCATCCGAGCATATACTCCTATAAAAAGGCCTGTATCTTTACCTTATCCTCTGTAAGCCCCAGGAAATGGCTTTTGTGCTCAAACAGACAAGACAGAGATCCTGCAGCACAGCATCTGTTGACAAGCTTGACTTGCTTCCATTACTGGCCTAGAGCTTAACGGAGAAACTCAATCTAACTTGGCAGAGAGTCAGGAAGCTTTTCCTGCTCAATTCTTTCCCACAGAACAATGTGCTCTTAATTAAAGAGGCTAACAAGTAAGATACAGGAAGAGAGAGGGCCGTCTCTACACATTACGCTCTCAGAGAGATCTTTCATGCATCCGTCCATCATACTTCTGAATACTAAAGCAGAAGAGATGCACTTGTTTAAAACACTCAGCACATTCGCTGCATGGTTGAGGGAAGGGATTGTGGGTGGAATCGGTGGTCCGCTGGGACAGGAGAGGAAAAACAGAGGAGAGAGGTTTTTATATTCTCGGGTCCATTGTCAACATACATATTAATGAAGACTCGGGTCATTGACCGAGACATCTGCAATGCCCTGCAGTGCCAACAGCTAAAAATAACCACAGAAATGTGAATCCAGTAAGATATGAGGAATTCATTCATTTGAGGTTTGACATATTTAGTTTGTTGTTGTTCTGGCAATCGGTGGCATTTACGTTACCCTGCTGGAAATACAATGGCAGAATCCCAAGATCCACAGGAAATCACATGCAGTTCAGCAGCCACAGGGTCATGTTTTCATCACGGTTGAGCGCCGCTGCTGAGAATCTACCGTTTAAAGGTGCGCTATGTAAGATGTTCAGTTACTGTTGGTAAACACAACATTCAAATCTGGCCCCTCCATCCAGGCAGAACACCATTATACACCAGTACTCGCAGCCGAAACAGCCAAGACAAGCTATTTTGCAAAGATTTTTTGTCTCTTATGCATTAATAGGATTTTTCTGTGACCCAGAAAAAACAACGTTTGTTTTTAATTGAGTATTTTTTCATGTCATTACATTGTTTAGGATTTTTGAAAAATGATATTTTATTCATATGTTATGTCCTCTGTAGTTGACACCAGGACTCTGTTTGTTTACACTTTGTTTAGAGAAGTTACTGAGCTATGTTATGAAAGATATAACGGAATGCATTGATATACCATTTTACTTTAAGCAATATGTGGGTAAAATACTTATATTTTCCCATTCAATACAATGTATCTACACTGATCAGGAATAACAGTACGAATATTGTGTTGGCCCCCCTTTTGCTGCAAAAACAGCCCTGACCCGTCGAGGCATGGTCTCCTCTAGACCCCTGAAGGTGTGCTGTGGTATCTGGCACCAAGATGTTAGCAGCAGATCCTTTAAATCCTGTAAGTTGCATGGTTGGAGGCCATGGATCGGACTTTGGAGGGAATCTTGGGAATTTGGAGGCCAAGTCAACACCTCAAGCTCGTTGTTGTGCTCCTCAAACCATTCCTGAAGCATTTGTGCTTTGTGGCAGGAGCATTATCCGGCTGGAAGAGCCACAGTCACCAGGGAATACCGTTTCCATGAAAGGGTGTAGATGGTCTGCAACAATGCTCTCCACTGATAGATACTGACCACTTAGAAATGGCAAAAACTGCAAAACTTTTGCAGATAAAATTCTAAATATCTCACTTCCTGTTGGTTTTCAGATTTTGCTTCCGGGACTTTTTTATAAGTATTGGGCGGTTACATGTGTCTACCAAATTTCACACTTATACGTGAAACATAATGCAAACGGCACTTAATTTAAATTTTGTAGGTGGCGCTATGGAGCCATTTTGCCACACCTAATTATAAAACCCATATCAGACGTACATTTTCACCACTTCTGACACGTGTGCAAAGTTTCATGAGTTTTCAAGCATGTTTAGGCCCTCAAGTACCGTATTTTCCGCACTATAAGGCGCACTTAAAAGCCTTTCATTTTTTCAAAAATCGACAGTGCGCCTTATAATCCGGAGCGCCTTATATATGGATCAAGGCGCTCTGTCAAAACGTTTCAGTATGAAAAACCAATAAAAACAATTTAATAATAATAAAATGTTTCAGTACGACTGGTAAACTACAAAACCGCACGGCACGGCTTGCAGCATTACGGCTACCGTAGTCAGTAAACACCGGGACTGTGCTTTCGGATAATAATGACGAGAGGGAGCCGGGAACTGTTCAATTGGGACACTGAAGAAGAAGAATTCGAGGGATTCGTGGACGGGGAATGAACTGAAAAAGTGAGCTTTACGTGTTATACGTAACTGAACAATGTGGAGTTATGCACTAACGTTTGATTTAGTGGTATCCGACTGTTTCTTTTACTACGTGTTTACTGAATTAAGGAAAAGTTCCCCTCCACATTTGGGAGAAAAGTTAGCAAGGCTGGGAGATATTGTTAATATGCACATCAATGTTTGAACAACGTTACCATGGGAGTGAACGGAGTTGTCAGAACGCTTAATAAAGTTGGACTTTATCTGACTGTCTTGTTGACATTCCCTTTAGCACAGAGAGCGCCATCTAGTGGATGCATAACGCAAACGCTTGACTGCAGTATCTTCTATTATATGCGCCTTATAATCCGGTGCGCCCTATATATGAAAACAGCTCTAAAATAGGCCATTCATTGAAGGTGCGCCTTATAATCCGGTGCACCTTATAGTGCGGAAAATACGGTATGTGATTAGGAGAAGAAGAATAATAGACAGGCCCTAAATATAAAAATATTTAGTAGACACAAACATCACGGCACACTTTTCGTGGAACTTAAGTAATTATTTAGAGGCATTATTTTTGTATTTATTAATACATCCTGCATAGTGCCTCTCTAAATCTAACCATGCATCCCTAATATAGATCTACCAGTATTTGCTTACAGTACAGTAAACAACACCAAGGTCACAGGTTCAATCCCTAGGGAATGCATGAACTGATAAATTGTATACCATAAATGCACACATGCAAACTGAAATGGTGACTAAAGCATGAAGCATGAGAAAGTGCACTTCAAACCTGCTATCAACACTGACGGTAAAATGGAGATTCATGTATTTCTGGAGCTCTTATACAACAGCTTGTGCATCTAATCAAACACATGCGGTGAGCTCTGAATCAGATCCATCCAGCAATTTGCTTGCACAAAAAGCTCCCATGTGCCTTCGGGAGCGGCTCATCGCCTGTCCAAAACCACAGTCCAGCAGACCTGATCTAAACACAACAGATCTGGCCGTATGCAAGATCGTGAACAAATCCCAAATCTCTCTGAGCTAAAACTGCTGCGAAAAATCGTGATTTCCACACTGGGCTGGAGAAACACTGAGAAACTGCATGTTTGTGTCCTTGAACCTGTTTTAAAGGATCACGCTTATCGGTTTAATAATGAGCGGATTACTGTGTGCAATATGAGAGCCTTCCATGTTCATCAGCTACTTCTGTGTGTCAACAGAAGATTTAGCACAATGTCATCATTATACTGGAGAATCTGACAGAAGATGTACTGTTTCTTCTTCACCCAAAGCCTGAATAAATGAGTCCAAGCATGCATGATTTTATGATAAATATAATTAACGTTTATTAAACTCGGTTTCTCCTTGGCCGCTTAATTAATCATGCATTAAAAAGGTCATGCAAACAGAAAAATCAAAACACTTTAACTGCAACAAATCCTCTCTAGTTACACTGTAAAAAGATGTAAATATTATTGGAGGGCGTTTACAAGAAAACACTAAAAATGGTATGTTCCAATTCAATGTGTTACTTGCCATTTCTTTGTATTGACTCTGCAAAAAATAATTTCCTTCCTCAGTGTGTCTGTCTTGTTTTCCAGCTCAAGTATCTAAACATTCTTAAATCAAGACGCATTTACTGGAGAAGAAGCAAAATGACTGAAGATATTAAATCTTCTTCAATGAAAAATGTGTTAAAATTATTTTTATGCTTAAAATGGGGTTAGAAAAATAATCTGTTTTTTTGCATTTCTTTTTCTGACCAACTTTATTTAACATATTTCAAAATTATATTAACATATTTCAAAATAAATCTAATTATTAAACTAAATTAACCATATAGACCAAATTACTTATCTAATTACTCATCTAAAGCCCACATTGTTACTGTATGATAATCAAAATATATTCTGTTGCATTATTTTTCTGTTTAAGACTGTGAAGCTGCTTTGAAACAATCTGCATTGTTAAAAGCGCTATATAAATAAAGTTGACTTGACACTTAAAATATGTAAGGATTATTCAAATCAATTTGATGGAATTTTACTAATTACTGACATGCATACATCTTAAAGCGTCATAACACACACACACAAGCACGCACGCATGCATACACACACACACACACACACACACACACGCACAAGTTTGCCCCTAAACCTACCCATCACACACACACACACACACACACACACACACACACACACACACACACACTGCCCCTAAACCTACCCATCACACACACACACACACACACACACACACACGCACGCACAATTTTGCCCCTAAACCTACCCATCACACACACACACACACTGCACACACTGCCCCTAAACCTACCCATCACACACACACACACACACACACACACACACACACACACACACACACACACACACACACACACACACACACACACACACACACACACTGCCCCTGCCCCTAAACCTACCCATCACACACACACACACACACACACACACACACACACACACACACTGCCCCTGCCCCTGCCCCTAAACCTACCCATCACACGCACACACACACACACACACACACACACACACACACACACACACACACACACACACACACACACACACACACACTGCCCCTAAACCTACCCATCACACACACACACACACACACACACACTGCCCCTGCCCCTGCCCCTAAACCTACCCATCACACGCACACACACACACACACACACACACACACACACACACACTGCCCCTGCCCCTAAACCTACCCATCACACACACACACACACACACACACACACACGCACACACACACACACACAACCTATCACACACACACACACACACACACACAACCTCACACACACACACACACACACACACACACACTACCCATCACAGGAAACATTTTGCATTTTAACTTTCTAAAAAAAAAAAAAATTATCCTGTGTGATTTATAAGCCTTTTGAAAAGTGGGGACCGCTGGCTGGACCACACAATGTAATATAAACAAGGACACACACACACACACATCATGGCATTATCCCTGGATAACTCTCGATTCACTATACGTTGGTGTTGTTCACATCATATGCACTTGCGTGCCAATTGCCAACAAAACACACACATTTGATGCAGTTTCACTCACCGCCTGAGGATCCCACTCATGACCGGGAACAAACACACACACCCGCAGAACTCCGGAAACACAAACGTCGTCCACTGTTCCCTTAACGCTGGGTTATTTGGGAATCTGAACAATGTGATCTTTCCCTCACAGCAGAAACACACTTCTTTTGCAAAATGACTGAAGATATTAAGACTTGGAGATGGTTTATGTTTGAAATGGGGTCAGAAAAATAATCTGGATTTCTCTTTGAATTAAGTTACATTTTATGACCAACTTAAAAATGTTAGCATTTTTTTTTTTTTGATTTAAGCATTTAAATTAGGCTTAACAGTAAAATTTCATCAAACTGAATTGAATTGAATAATTGATTAAGGATTATTTAATTAAATTTGATGGATAAATGATGGATAAATCTTAAAAAAGGCTTTTTTAGTTGTCCTTAATATTTAAAACAATATCGCTTCTCAGCTTATCTCAAGTAAAAATATCTTGATTTAAGAATGTTTAGATATTTATTGAGTAAGACTTTTTTTTTTGCTGTATATTCTCAAGTGAAAATAGTTTCAATTATTTTAAATCAGTTTTATCTCCAGCATTTTTTCCCTGTGCTCACTTGAAAGTGTCGACCAGTTATAAAGAAGCTTTTCTCTTAAACCACCGTCAGTCGTCTCTGTTTCTCGGTAAAGTCACATTTGAGCACAACACACTGATACTGAGGGTAAAACCACAAGGGCTGAGGGATGAGCTTTACAGAGCGATAACGTCAAAGACAGGAGACGGGCCTCTTCATCCATCACATCGAGAGAGTTTGACCTCTGTGACCCGCTGGCCTGATCATTATAAACATCACCTCACGAACACCAGAGAAATGGGAACGGGAAGCAGAAGAAAAACAACTGAAGAAATATGTTATTTCAAGGTGTTTCCAAGACATTCAGGGGTCCTGCTGTTCCTCAGGCTAAAAACATAAACTGATTCATTATTCTAAGATCAGATTTGTTGCTTTTGACCACTGAGGGACTGAAATATATGCTGTGGTTGGTAACTTGCTCCTTCCAAGTCAAGGACATGATTTTGAGCAACTCGACAAAGCACACCTGTTGATACTGGCACGAGCATTTGCTAACAAAAGTTTCTTTTTAGCTCACCCTACTATCTTTCCAGTGGTTTGCATGGATAACGTGATCAACCCAGGCTACGTATTTCCAATGGATCCAACAGTTTGAACATAAACACGGATGATGTTTAAGCTCTCCCTGTATTTTCAGATCACTCCGGTGCCCCCTGGAGGAGGGGAGATGTTTGCACCCTACTTAGGGTGGACTTTAGTTTTCACATACTGACATAAATCCATAACTTTTCGTCCTTGCTGAAGATCGATGACACGCAGTTAGATCAGTTCACAGGCTCATAAGCCGAGGTTAATGTGTCCGGTCAAGATCTACTACTGCATTTTAATATCATATTTCTGTCCTGTATGACAGCCAAGATTTCTCAGCCAAAATATTTCCCGTTCTGTACAGAGAGAGGAGACATGTTGGAGCTTATAAATCTGAGTTGACATGCTACAAAAAAAATACCTTTTTGTTTCAAACCAGAGAGATAAGAACAACCGAATCGACTAACACTGTCACAGAGGTGAATAATGTTTCATAAAATCACTCTCGGTCACAAACGTCTGAAGTACATTTGATACTGCCACAGCAACTGCTTAGAAAACATGGTTTTGGTGAGACATCAGATAAAAACACAGTCGCACAGCTGCGGGGGGAAGGAGTTAGCGGTCGGGTAAGGTATGTCTGATAGAAAAGATAGCAGCAAATGTAATTTCATATACCGCTGATGGATGGGGGCTACATCAGGGGATAAAGGAGCATGTAGAACAGTTAATAAGCCACTAAACGCTAAGAGCTTTGAAACTCTTTGGCCCCATGAACAAATTAAAGCATGTCTAACAGAATAATGAGTGACTGTGATGGACCAGTGCAAAGCAACAGAAACCAAACGTCACTGTAAAGACTGTACACTCGAAAAAACATCGGGGAAATATAGGACAGAACACATGTTGGGTTAATTTTACACAGCTAAATGGGTTGTTTATTTAACCCAGTATTGTTGCTTTGATTCATTTTTACTATATATTTTATTATATTATTTCATGTTTACGGATAAACTAAAATCCTTCAAACAGCCTCCAGTTTGCATAATAATCCCTTTATTTTACAGTATAGCATATTTTATTTATATTCTGTATTTAATAAAATCATAACATTTTATACAAGGCATCCAGACACAACACTCATGTATAAAATTAAACAATATACAGAAAAATAACGAATTAATAGATAAAATAAAATGTACACAAACCTGTATTTTACTTAAAACATACACTGCATGTTGACCCAGGATCTGTGTAACACAAAAACTACCCAAACACTGGGTTGTCACGTCTGACCCGGGATCTGTGTAACACTAAAACTACCCAAACACTGGGTTGTTACGCCTGACCCTGGATCTGAGTAACACAAAACTACCCAAACACTGGGTTGTTACGCCTGACCCGGGATCTGAGTAACACAAAACTACCCAAACACTGGGTTGTTACGCCTGACCCAGGATCTGTGTAACACTAAAACTACCCAAACACTGGGTTGTTACGTCTGACCCGGGATCTGAGTAACACAAAAACTACCCAAACACTGGGTTGTTACGCCTGACCCGGGATCTGAGTAACACAAAAACTACCCAAACACTGGGTTGTTACGCCTGACCCAGGATCTGTGTAACACTAAAACTACCCAAACACTGGGTTGTTACGCCTGACCCTGGATCTGAGTAACACAAAACTACCCAAACACTGGGTTGTTACGCCTGACCCGGGATCTGTGTAACACAAAAACTACCCAAACACTGGGTTGTTACGTCTGACCCGGGATCTGAGTAACACAAAAACTACCCAAACACTGGGTTGTTACGCCTGACCCGGGATCTGAGTAACACAAAAACTACCCAAACACTGGGTTGTTACGCCTGACCCGGGATCTGAGTAACACAAACACTACCCAAACACTGGGTTGTTACGCCTGACCCAGGATCTGAGTAACACAAAACTACCCAAACACTGGGTTGTTACGCCTGACCCGGGATCTGAGTACAAAAACTACCCAAACACTGGGTTGTTACGTCTGACCCAGGATCTGTATAACACTAAAACTACCCAAACACTGGGTTGTTACGCCTGACCCGGGAACTGTGTAACACAAAAACTACCCAAACACTGGGCTGTTACATCTGACCCGGGATCTGTGTAACACAAAAACTACCCAAACACTGGGTTGTTACGCCTGACCCGGGATCTGTGTAACACAAAAACTACCCAAACACTGGGTTGTTACGCCTGACCCGGGATCTGAGTACAAAAACTACCCAAACACTGGGTTGTTACGCCTGACCCGGGATCAGAGTAACACAAAACTACCCAAACACTGGGTTGTTACGCCTGACCCGGGATCAGAGTAACACAAAACTACCCAAACACTGGGTTGTTACGCCTGACCCAGGATCTGTGTAACACTAAAACTACCCAAACACTGGGTTGTTACGCCTGACCCGGGATCTGTGTAACACAAAAGTACCCAAACACTGGGTTGTTACATCTGACCCGGGATCTGTGTAACACAAAAACTACCCAAACACTGGGTTGTTACGCCTGACCCGGGATCTGAGTAACACAAAACTACCCAAACACTGGGTTGTTACGCCTGACCCGGGATCAGAGTAACACAAAACTACCCAAACACTGGGTTGTTACATCTGACCCGGGATCTGAGTAACACAAAACTACCCAAACACTGGGTTGTTACGCCTGACCCGGGATATGTGTAACACAAAACTACCCAAACACTGGTTTGTTACGCCTGACCCTGGATCTAAGTAACACAAAACTACCCAAACACTGGGTTGTTAAGTCTGAACCGGGATCTGTGTAAAACAAAAACTACCCAAACACTGGGTTGTTACGCCTGACCCGGGATCTGTGTAACACAAAAACTACCCAAACACTGGGCTGTTACGCCTGACCCAGGATCTGTGTAACACAAAACTACCCAAACACTGGGTTGTTACGCCTGACCCGGGATCTGTGTAACACAAAAACTACCCAAACACTGGGTTGTTACGCCTGACCCGGATCTGTGTAACACAAAAACTACCCAAACACTGGGTTGTTACATCTGACCCGGGATCTGTGTAACACAAAACTACCCAAACACTGGGTTTTTACGCCTGACCCGGGATCTGAGTAACACAAAAACTACCCAAACACTGGGTTGTTACATCTGACCCGGGATCTGTGTAACACAAAACTACCCAAACACTGGGTTGTTACGCCTGACCCGGGATCTGAGTAACACAAAAACTACCCAAACACTGGGTTGTTACGCCTGACCCGGATCTGAGTAACACAAAACTACCCAGACACTGGGTTGTTACATCTGACCCGGATCTGAGTAACACACAAAACTACCCAAACACTGGGTTGTTACGCCTGACCCGGGATATGTGTAACACAAAAACTACCCAAACACTGGTTTGTTACGCCTGACCCTGGATCTGAGTAACACAAAACTACCCAAACACTGGGTTGTTACGCCTGACCCGGATCTGAGTAACACAAAACTACCCAAACACTGGGTTGTTACATCTGACCCGGGATCTGTGTAACACAAAACTACCTAAACACTGGGTTGTTACGCCTGACCCGGGATCTGAGTAACACAAAACTACCCAAACACTGGGTTGTTACGCCTGACCCGGGATCAGAGTAACACAAAAACTACCCAAACACTGGGTTGTTACGCCTGACCCGGATCTGAGTAACACAAAACTACCCAAACACTGGGTTGTTACGCCTGACCGGGATATGTGTAACACAAAACTACCCAAACACTGGGTTGTTACGCCTGACCCGGGATCTGTGTAAAACAAAACTACCCAAACACTGGGTTGTTACGCCTGACCCGGGATCTGTGTAACACAAAACTACCCAAACACTGGGTTGTTACGCCTGACCCTGGATCTGAGTAACACAAAAACTACCCAAACACTGGGTTGTTACGTCTGACCCGGGATCTGTGTAAAACAAAACTACCCAAACACTGGGTTGTTACGCCTGACCCGGGATCTGTGTAACACAAAACTACCCAAACACTGGGTTGTTACGCCTGACCCAGGATCTGTGTAACACAAAACTACCCAAACACTGGGTTGTTACGCCTGACCCGGGATCTGTGTAACAAAAACTACCCAAACACTGGGTTGTTATGTCTGACCCGGATCTGTGTAACACAAAACTACCCAAACACTGGGTTGTTACGCCTAACCCAGGATCTGAGTAACACAAAACTACCCAAACACTGGGTTGTTACGCCTGACCCGGGATCTGTGTTACACAAAACTACCCAAACACTGGGTTGTTAGGTCTGACCCGGGATCTGAGTAACACAAAACTACCCAAACACTGGGTTGTTACGTTTGACCCAGGATCTGAGTAACACAAAACTACCCAAACACTGGGTTGTTATGTCTGACCCGGGATCTGTGTAACACAAAACTACCCAAACACTGGGTTGTTACGTCTGACCCGGGATCTGTGTAACACAAAACTACCCAAACACTGGGTTGTTACGCCTGACCCGGATCTGAGTAACACAAAACTACCCAAACACTGGGTTGTTACGCCTGACCCGGGATCAGAGTAACACAAAACTACCCAGACACTGGGTTGTTACGCCTGACCCGGGATCTGAGTAACACAAAACTACCCAAACACTGGGTTGTTACGCCTGACCCGGGATATGTGTAACACAAAAACTACCCAAACACTGGGTTGTTACGCCTGACCCGGGATCTGAGTACACAAAACTACCCAAACACTGGGTTGTTACGCCTGACCCGGGATCAGAGTAACACAAAAACTACCCAGACACTGGGTTGTTACATCTGACCCGGGATCTGAGTAACACAAAACTACCCAAACACTGGGTTGTTACGCCTGACCCGGGATATGTGTAACACAAAAACTACCCAAACACTGGTTTGTTACGCCTGACCCTGGATCTGAGTAACACAAAACTACCCAAACACTGGGTTGTTAAGTCTGACCCGGGATCTGTGTAAAACAAAACTACCCAAACACTGGGTTGTTACGCCTGACCCGGGATCTGTGTAACACAAAACTACCCAAACACTGGGCTGTTACGTCTGACCCAGGATCTGTGTAACACAAAAACTACCCAAACACTGGGTTGTTACGCCTGACCCGGGATCTGTGTAACACAAAAACTACCCAAACACTGGGTTGTTACGCCTGACCCGGGATCTGAGTAACAAAAACTACCCAAACACTGGGTTGTTACATCTGACCCGGGATCTGTGTAACACAAAACTACCCAAACACTGGGTTGTTACGCCTGACCCGGGATCTGAGTAACACAAAACTACCCAAACACTGGGTTGTTACGCCTGACCCGGGATCAGAGTAACACAAAACTACCCAGACACTGGGTTGTTACGCCTGACCCGGGATCTGAGTAACACAAAACTACCCAAACACTGGGTTGTTACGCCTGACCCGGGATATGTGTAACACAAAACTACCCAAACACTGGGTTGTTACGCCTGACCCGGGATCTGTGTAAAACAAAAACTACCCAAACACTGGGTTGTTACGCCTGACCCGGGATCTGTGTAACACAAAACTACCCAAACACTGGGTTGTTACGCCTGACCCTGGATCTGAGTAACACAAAACTACCCAAACACTGGGTTGTTACGCCTGACCCGGGATCTGTGTAAAACAAAACTACCCAAACACTGGGTTGTTACGCCTGACCCGGGATCTGTGTAACACAAAAACTACCCAAACACTGGGTTGTTACGCCTGACCCAGGATCTGTGTAACACAAAAACTACCCAAACACTGGGTTGTTACGCCTGACCCGGGATCTGTGTAACACAAAACTACCCAAACACTGGGTTGTTATGTCTGACCCGGGATCTGTGTAACACAAAACTACCCAAACACTGGGTTGTTACGCCTAACCCAGGATCTGAGTAACACAAAAACTACCCAAACACTGGGTTGTTACGCCTGACCCGGGATCTGTGTTACACAAAACTACCCAAACACTGGGTTGTTAGGTCTGACCCGGGATCTGAGTAACACAAAAACTACCCAAACACTGGGTTGTTACGCCTGACCCAGGATCTGAGTAACACAAAACTACCCAAACACTGGGTTGTTATGTCTGACCCGGGATCTGTGTAACACAAAACTACCCAAACACTGGGTTGTTACGCCTGACCCGGGATCTGTGTAACACAAAACTACCCAAACACTGGGTTGTTACGCCTGACCCGGGATCTGAGTAACACAAAACTACCCACACACTGGGTTGTTACGCCTGACCCAGGATCTGAGTAACACAAAAACTACCCAAACACTGGGTTGTTACTTCTGGCCCAGGATCTGTGTAACACAAAACCACCCAAACACTGGGTTGTTACTTCTGGCCCAGGATCTGTGTAACACAAAAACTACCCAAACACTGGGTTGTTACGCCTGACCCGGGATCTGAGTAACACAAAACTACCCAAACACTGGGTTGTTACGTCTGACCCGGGATCTGAGTAACACAAAACTACCCAAACACTGGGTTGTTACGCCTGACCCAGGATCTGAGTAACAAAAACTACCCAAACACTGGGTTGTTACGTCTGACCCAGGATCTGAGTAACACAAAAACTACCCAAACACTGGGTTGTTATGTCTGACCCAGGATCTGTGTAACACAAAACTACCCAAACACTGGGTTGTTACGTCTGACCCAGGATCTGAGTAACACAAAACTACCCAAACACTGGGTTGTTATGTCTGACCCAGGATCTGTGTAACACAAAAACTACCCAAACACTGGGTTGTTACGTCTGACCCAGGATCTGAGTAACACAAAACTACCCAAACACTGGGTTGTTAGCCTGACCCGGGATCTGAGTAACACAAAAACTACCCAAACACTGGGTTGTTACGTCTGACCCAGGATCTGAGTAACACAAAAACTACCCAAACACTGGGTTGTTACGTCTGACCCGGGATCTGAGTAACACAAAAACTACACAAAAACAAAGGTTGTTCATCTGCCTGTTAATAAAAATCTCTAATCAGCCAATTATATGGCAGCAACTCGATGCATTTAGGCATGTAGACATGATCTGCTGAGGTTAAAGCTGATTTAAGTGACTGATTGTGGCACGGTTGTTTTGGCATAGCTATTTTCATATAATTAATTTCAATTTATAATCTGTGCCTGAGTAACTAATATAACTAATTCCAAAAGTGGTCTAAATACCTAATATCTAAAACTAATTTTTAAGCGTTTCCTTACGTTTTTACAGCTGTCAAACAAACGGCCTCAAACCACAAAATAAAGCGTTCACATTAAACACATTTGTTATTATTAAACCGCTGGAAATTAGTTTGTTTTTCACTGTGGCATGAAGAAATAATAATGATAAAATGAGAGAGTCGAGCCAAAAGTTTATCAGCTCTTACAGCAGAGTCCCGGCCGCTCTGTGTTCCTGCCAAAAAAAACACTTCTTTTTTATATTAAGCCGGAGCGGCTACAAATGCTTACAATCAAGACTAATGCTGAAGGCCTTAATGAACATAATGTGTCTTTACATTACTGCAGTGATCTTTGACTCCAGCTTTGTCTTTAGATGTTTTGTCTCGGTGAGTCTCTTACACAGATGGAGAAGCACCTGTCAGACACAGCTCACAGTGTTTAGAAAAGTTCGAGCTCATTTCAGAATGGATATACGGAGACTGATCAAGCATTTCTGAATAATGACTCTGAAAACAAAACGCAAGAATGAATGCCCATAGTCCAGGACACACTCATCACCTGTCAGTGCATTATTCAGCAGGTCATATCTGACTCCAAAATAATAGGGAAAAATATATAAGAAATTACATTTTGGTTAAAAAAAATTCTATATGCTTTAGGGCCACACACTCCACTAGACCCCTGAAGGTGTGCTGTGGTATCTGGCATCAAGATATTAGCAGCAGATCCTTTAAGTCCTGAAAGTTGTGAGGTGGGGCCTTCATGGATCGGACTTGTTTGTTCAGCACATCCCACAGATGCTCGACTGGATTGAGATCTGGGGAATTTGGAGGCCAAGTCAACACCTCAAACTCGTTGATTCCTGAAGCATTTGTGCTTTGTGTCAGGAGCATTATCCTGCTGGAAGAGCCACAGCCACCAGGGAATACCGTTTCCATGAAAGGGTGTAGATGGTCTGCAGCAATTCTTAGGTAGGGGGTACGTGTCAAAGTAACATCCATATGGATGGCAGGACCCAAGGTTTCCCAGCAGAACATTGCCCAAAGCATCACACTGCCTCCGCCGGCTCGCCTTCTTCCCATAGTGCATCCTGGGGCCATGTGTTCCCCAGGTAAGCCACACACACACACCCGGCCATCCACGTGATGTAACAGAACACGTGATTCATCAGACCAGGCCACCTTCTTCCATTGCTCCGTTCTATTGGTCCAGTTCTGATGCTCACGTGCCACTGTTGGTGCTTTCGGCGGGGTCAGGGGTCAGCATGGGCACCCTGACTGGTCAGCGGCTGTGCCGCTCCATACACAACAAACTGCGATGCTCTGTGTATTCTGACACCTTTCTATCAGAACCAGCATTAACTTCTTGAGCAGTTTGAGCTCCAGTAGCTCGTCTGTTTGATCGGACCACACGGGCCAGCCTTCGCTCCGCACGTGCATCAATGAGCCTGGGCCGCCCATGACCCTGTGGCCGGTTCTCCACTGTTCCTTCCTTGGAGCACTTTTGATAGATCCTGACCACTGCAGACCGGGAACACCCCACAAGAGCTGCAGTTTTGGAGATGCTCTGACCCAGTCGTCTAGCCATCACAATCTGGCCCTTGTCAAACTCGCTCAAATCCTTACGCTTGCCCATTTTTCCTGCTTTAACACATCAACTTTGAGGACAAAATGTTCACTTGCTGCCTAATATATCCCACCCACTAACAGGAGCCGTGATGAAGAGATCATCAGTGTTACTCACTTCACCGGTCGGTCTACATAATGTTATGCCAGATCGGTGTATATTTGCATGACAATTAAGCAAATTTTCCCTCGTATTCTCATTACTGTGATGCGTTCTGACATTTTAATTCTCAGAGGTGATTTTCATTCGACTCTCAAGACTGTAATACAATGACCTTTTCTAATTAAATCAGCATACATTAAAGCAAATATCAGCAAAAACTATGTTAAAATTTAAATCTTTCTAATATTTTTCTCATAATTCATGAAAACACTGTTGCCATGCAAAATGGTCCTATTTATAAATATAATTTTATAAAAATATAAATATAATGAATAAAATTAACTTGATTATTTATTTATTTTTTGGTTAAAATATGACGTGTTAATGAGAGTGCATGTGTGAGATTCCTCTTTTATTTTTCTGTATCTGTAATCTTATACATCAGATTACATGTTTCGTTCTGCTTCCCCTTCGGCTCTGTTTTTAAGGATCTTGAAGGGAAATATTGCTCCAGGGCTTCAAATGCACAAGAGTCTGCATTAGTCAAGCATCCTAAATCATTTAACTAACAGCATTACACATCCAACGGTGTGTGTGGCCAGATTAATTCTTTTATTTGAGCTCAAATCAGCATGTTTAAGGGTTATGAAAAGCAGGTCTAATGCAGTTTTATTCATTCTGAATGGCCTATTAATGGCTTTTAATGTGCATGTGTTTATGGCGATGTCTTCACGCAGTGGACTCGTCCTCCATGAATCAGTGCGGTGGCCAATTTCTCCATACATTTAGCGCGAGGATGCTCCTTTAAGACACCAAATTAGAGCTCTAATGTCCTCCTATTGATTTTCTCTCCTTTAATTTGCTTCTTATTTATGGCCTGTGTTTCCTTGCAGTGAGAAAACGAGAAAGAGGGAGGGAAACATGAACTGAAACAACTGTGACTGCTCAGCTTTACAGAGATCTGGGTTTTTTCTACATAGGGATTTAAAAACGCTGCTCAACAAATAGATCAAATCCATGAACAAACCAAGCAAAAGATGAATCACAAGACTTGAAAATTGTACAAAAGAATTGTTACTGAAAGAAAATGCAATGCAAATAATTGAATCAGATTCTGCTTATAATGCATTTTCTTTTGAGAAAACACCAATAACACATTTAAACTCTCTAAAGCTACTGTATCACATTATAATAAGCAAGTTTCTAGGCCTCTACATGATCAACATTATCTGTAAATCCTGTCACACACAATCTACTTAATGTCGTCTGACTGATATCAAGCAAAAGTCTTTTAGTATACCGTAAAACTTCAAATAATAGCCGAGTCATAAATAGACGCCTGTCTCTTAAACACCTGGTGTGACGACAGGTTTGGTTTCAAATAGAGGCCTGGTCTGTTTTTTAGCATCGGGTTGTATTTGATCTACTAAAGCCCGTCAAATCGTCTGTTCTATGTTTTGATTAGATTTCAAGTGACAGACGCAACCGTTCATGAACGACTCATCACAGTGGCAACATAACAGAGGTTAACGAACTTTCTTTTAGTCTTCAGTTTTTCTTAATTCTCTCAATACCACTGGGATGTTATCCTTAGGTATGTGACCTGACAATAGCTTCTGATGGAAGCCAGGATCACCTTATCTATTGTTTCAAAGAGGGAGAGCCGTGCGCATCTGGGCGGGAGCTGTTAGTGCAAGAGAGGCAGGCAGAGTTACCGGCAAGCCGGAGAGGGAGAAGTGGAGGAGAGCGACCAGGAGGAATTGGCCAATGAGCTTTTAATTGAGGATCGCAGGGATGATGATAGTGATGAATAGAGTCATTTTCTATCACATGATTGCAGTTGTTTTACAGGGTAGCCTTCATTCTTTCTTGTTGATGTGTTTCGGGCAACAAGTTCATATGCTCGATGGATTTTAGAGGTAACTTATTGTTCCTGCCCATTGCTGTCACATCGTTTTGTTTTTGTGCTGCCAATAATCTAAGACATTTCTTACATTAAACACATTCGAATCAATTATAAATAAAACGTAATATAACACAAAAACTACCCAAACACTGGGTTGTGCCTGACCCAGGATCTGAGTAACACAAAAACTACCCAAACACTGGGTTGTTACGCCTGACCCGGGATCTGAGTAACACAAAACTACCCAAACACTGGGTTGTTACGCCTGACCCGGGATCTGAGTAACACAAAACTACCCAAACACTGGGTTGTTACGCCTGACCCGGGATCTGAGTAACAAAAACTACCCAAACACTGGGTTGTTACGCCTGACCCGGGATCTGTGTAACACAAAAACTACCCAAACACTGGGTTGTTACGTCTGACCCAGGATCTGAGTAACACAAAAACTACCCAAACACTGGGTTGTTACGCCTGACCCAGGATCTGAGTAACACAAAAACTACCCAAACACTGGGTTGTTACGTCTGACCCGGGATCTGTGTAACACAAAAACTACACAAACACTGGGTTGTTACGTCTGACTCAGGTGGCCTGTTGCACAAAGCTGGTTTCAGTTGCTACCCAGGTAAGTTCAAGATTAGTTTGAGTAAACTCTGGTATTTCGGGCTCAAGAAGGTGGATTGATTTTTTTGCTGTGTTAATAACCATGGTAACTTACACTACACAGCTAACCTGCTCTGGAGCCGGTTTTATTCTGGGTTAGAGATCGCAAACCCAAATTGGACCAATCAGCTGCAAGTAAAGACGCAATAAAGCCACACCCCCTGTATCTCTCGTTCCAAATTTGCAAAATTTGAAAAAAAACTTTA
This sequence comes from Gobiocypris rarus, assembly GCA_023029165.1. Lineage (NCBI taxonomy): Eukaryota > Metazoa > Chordata > Actinopteri > Cypriniformes > Gobionidae > Gobiocypris > Gobiocypris rarus. Next base: position 1,916,123 of record CM040928.1, read on the forward strand.
TATTACATGAATTATAATTACTTTTAAATAATTTAATATATTCATATAATTATTATATTAATTGACAAGTAGCCAAATATTAATATAAATAATATAAATATAAAAAAAATATTTTAAACGTGTACTCATTTGAGCTCTTTGTGAACCTATAATTGTTAGGCATTGATATAGTCAGATATTCTTTCACTGCAGCAGCAGTTTATTCCTGCTTTGTAAACGCATTTCATTTCGTGATAACTTTCAAAACCTGAGTTTACTGAGAAAGTTTATACCAAGCTTTGAGAAACCATTGAACTTGATCTAAACCAGGTTGGATTTGTCTGGATTTGTCAACTCTAAACCTACTCTGAAACTCAGAGTTTGTTCAGCTAGCTTCATGCAACAGGCCTCATCTGTCAATCATAATTGTTTTGCATTGCATTATATGCTTTAAAACTACAGAGCTTTGATCATAAAACTAAGCATTTTTACACCATATTGATATGTATATGCATTTATGTAAGTATCTGCTATACTGGTATAAAGATCCCATTGAGTTACATCACAACCCAAATGAAAATCTCAATTTTAGTCCACATGAATATCAGCATCTGCACTAAATTGTACATTTTTGCACAGAATAAAATTGAGCTCTTTTTCCTCCATATTCTCACTATATCCATTTAAATGCGGCATAAAATCCTGCTGTATCAAATGCATCATATATTTTGTCAATAGGTTCAGTAAAGCATTCCTTTAAAAAAAAAAAAACGGGGTAACATTGTGTGTGGTTCATTTCCATTCCCGTCAGGTTAAATACTGTACGCCGTCTGGGCTGCCGGTGGCATGCAGTGAGACAAATGCGTTTATATTCTGCTGTAAACACACATCCGTGTGATTGAAAATGTTTAGTGCACACTTTATGAGGAGCACCTTGTTATGAAAGCAGATCTCCTTCATGTTCGCCGCGCGCCCGGGAGCGCAAAGCCATGTTTGTACACACGCGTCTGTTTGTTGGCTTGTTTGCATTAAACTCAGGCCTGTTGCGTTCAGTCAAACGCGCTTCTGTCATGTGCATGTCGGATACTCGCGAACGCAAACACATCCGCACAATTAACCACGGTGAATAAACACGCAGCGAGGTCAGAAGTTCATGGCGGATGGAAAACGTGCGCAGAAAAACATGAAGCGGCTGACATTTCCACCCGTGCCTGCATGTTTATAAATGCGCGGACGCCTGAAACAGCACATTATGACCTGCTCGGGATGAAGTACATGAGCTGATGCTGTTTGCTCAGGCTGGTGAGGATTGAAGCTCCAGCTGCAGGCGCTTAGACATTTGGAAGGGAAATACTCACGCGCAAACGTTAGGCCGCAGACGCGGAGGTGACGGGTTCACGGCTGCTGCTGATTCCAGATCTGATGACAGGCTGTTAAACCGCTCGCTCATTATGGCCTCAGTTTTCTTTACTGTGTTGAAACGGAGACACCAGAGAAATATACAAAACGTCACATCATGGGAAACACCGCCTCAAGCCAAGGTGTCTGTCAAATAAAGCATTAAAATAGCTTTACGGGTAGTGTAGTGTAGCTCAAACAGCTGAATATGGTGCTTGCAACGCCAAGGTTCAGGGTTTGATTCCTAGGGAATGCATGAACTGATCTGGATCAAAGCCTCTGCCATATGCAGTCAATTCCCTTCTGCTCACCAAGGCTGCATAAAACAAAAACAGTAAAAATTGTGAAATATTATTCCAGTGTAGATCAGCTGTTCTGTGTGTGAATATATAGTGCAGTGTGATTTATTCCTGTGATCAGAGCTGAATTTATCATCATTACTCCAGTCTTCAGTGTCACATGACCCTTCACTAATCAATGCTGAAAATAGTTACTAAGTTTGTCAAAAAGAACAGCATTTATTTGAAATCAAATCTTTTACTATAAACATCTTTACTGTCACTTTTGATCTGGGAGAAATTATTTTTTACAAGTGTCCGGCTAACAAAAATGTGTTTGTGAAGTTACAGCTCAAAATACCCTACAGGTCATTTATTACACCATGTATTCTGAGTGGAAGGAAAAACAAGCTGTTCTTGTGCATGTAGCTTTAAATGCAAATGAGCTGCTGCGTCCCACCCCTTTTCCAGAAGAGGGCGAAGCCTGTACAGCTCATGCCTCTGATAGAGACAGAGCGCCATGCATCATAATCTGAAAGCCACACCCACCGGGAAACAAGAAAACAAGCTAAAGAACCCAGACCCAAAAAACGAGCGTTTAAAGACCTAGAAGTGGACACAGGCAATTGAGACAGAGCGGGACAAGTTATATTACACTGAGAACTACACACATTGGAGGGGAACGTGACCAGCGACAGGAGATATAATATATAAAACTGACATCTGGATATTTGACTAAATGTTTACTGTACATGTAGGCATACTGAGGCATTCTGAGTGTCAGGATCCCAAAATTCAACCATTCTTCCTGCTGAAGCTTCACATCTTATTCCCTGTATCCACTTTCGTCTCCTCAAACACTCGTTTTTTGGGGGTGACAGCTTATACAAACTTAGTTTTGTGTTTTTTTTTAGCTTGTTTGCTGTACACCTTGTCACATATCAGTTTTTAGGCATTGTTCTGTTTTTTTGTAGTATCTTAAGTCCGAAACTACAAGGAAGGCCGCCTCACGCAATGCAAAGTCAATGGAGAGTGTTGGAAAGAGTCAAACTAAGACTCTTTCACGTCTCATTGTGCTTAAACTGTCAAGCACAGTTCGCATAAACACAGTCGGTTATGTGTGTGAACGTAAAGAAATGGCATGTGTGTATCAGATGTGTGTATTAAAGTGACAGCAGTGTAATATACAGCACCTTCTGCTATATCTGCTGTTAATATGAATCAAACAGAAAATCACTCACTGCTCTCCACTGAGTAACTTTAGGAGCTTTAATAAGAACACATTTCTGACTTGAATGTTCTGGCGAGGAGATAAACATGCCGGACTGTGTACACTCACTGTGGGCGGGGCTAAGATAACAGGGCGGAGTCTGTCAGCATTCATGGGCGGGGCCTAAGGAGACACTATAAATAGAGACGCTGCTTATGATTTATAGTGATTAAAAAAAGAATAGATGGATTTTCACTATTATAGGGTGGTTGTGTACACACACTGCGTACGCACATTTATTGTGAATTTTGCATAATAGGTCCTTGCTGAATTAAAGTATTAGTTTCATTTTAAAGATCTTACTGAGCCCCAAACCCCAAATGCAAACATGCATAGACTGCAATAATAATGATGATTTTAATCAAACAAAGTCACCTTGCTGATATCTGATGTGTTCGCTCGGTGTTTGGTGACATTTTCACTGGGAATGGTTTTTCCCATGAGAAGGACACGCATGCAGAGCTGCAAGTTTTCCGCTGAAATCCGGCCAGAACGTCCCGTCCCCGTGACCCGCCGTGACAGGACTGCTGACCCGGACGCCGGCAGTGCTGATGCTTTCATCCGCGTCCCGCTGCGGCCTCAGAGACGCCCGAGTCTGCCTGAAAACAGCTTAGACACTAGCAGAGCTTAGCACAGTGTGACACTTTAGATACGAACAGCACTTTCTCAATGAATCAGGAGCGATTGGAAAGGCAAGCAGGAACATCAGTAAAACTGCACTGTATGACCTTTGCGGTTTGGCTCTCTTTTGGGAGAATATTTCACCTTGAACCAATGAAGAGTTGTTAAACATTTTAATGCACTGGATAAATCAAAAGCAAATCAAAGAGTTCGGTGAATAAAATCATCACAATCATCCGTCTTCTCCTCGAAACTGCCCATGTGTGCAGCAACACACGGCTTCAAGGACATGCTTTGATAAATGCATTAAAAACTTGAAAGGGATGTGGGGAAAAAAAGCCAAATTAAATACGAAATCGTTTATGACCTCTCAGAGGAAGTCTCATGGACATTCATCCGACATCAGGATATGAGGACGGGCGTTTCTTCTTCATCTGGCTCGCAGCTCTGATGCCTTCCCGTGTCCGGATGTGCGGAACACTGCTGGCGATGTTGGTGGTCCACTCGAAATGCTCCACTTCCTCCAGGAGAGCGACAGGAACATGTGTTTGCCTCATCATGCTGATGAAGGTGTGTGGCTGTTTGTTTGTTTCAATCTCCTCTGTTTGCTATCTGATATTGTTCATGTAAATTATGTTGGATTGCGACTGAAATGCTGGGATCATGAGAACATTTTCAGCTGGAATCCTCAGACGCTGATCATCAGTGACCTGGAGGATTCATTTTATTCAGCTGAGCAGCGTTTTAATTCAATTATGGCATCAGAATTAAATCATGGCAGAGCTGGGCAAAATTCTGAATTTAAAAATTGTTTCCCAATTCAGTCAAAGAGCACAATCATTTCATTAGGTCTGCGAAACAAAAATATGATTACGTTATTCATTCGATTTTTTCTTTGATTTATAAATATGAGACTTATGCCTATTTCTTCCTTGATATGCAGACTGCGTTTAGTCTCGCATTAGACTTCACTAAACTCAATTCAGTATTTTTAAGAACATTAAACAGTTCTTAAGCCATACAGCACCACAATGGTTTCAAATAACTTTATACTATTTAATACTGATATTAAAGTATATTATTACATTGAATTTTTTGAAAGTTGCATAATAATAATAAATATGCTTAATATTTTTGTGATTTTATATATATATATATATATCCACAAAATTATGAAGCATATTTTGTATTAATATTCAGGATTCTTTGCTGAATGCACACACGTGTCTGTGTGTGTGTGTGTGTGAGTGTGAGTGTGAGTGTGAGTGTGAGTGTGTGTGTGTGTGTGTGTGTGTGTGTGTGAGTGTGAGTGTGAGTGTGAGTGTGTGTGTGTGTGTGTGTGTGAGTGTGAGTGTGTGTGTGTGTGTGTTTGTGTGAGTGTGTGTGTGTGTGTGTGTGTGTGTGTGTGTGTGTGAGTGTGTGGGCATGTTTTTGTGAAATATCAGGACACAAATGTGTATAATGACATGGGTATGACACAGGTATTACAGGAGAGGGTGAAATATGAGGACGTTCCCCATGTCCTCACTTTTCAAAATGCTTATAAATCACACAGGATGAGGTTTTTTCACAGAAAGTAAACTGTGCAGTCTCCTGTGATGGGTAGTGTGTGTGTGTGTGTGTGTGTGTGTGATGGGTAGGTTTAGGGGCAGGGGCAGTGTGTGTGTGTGTGTGTGTGTGTGATGGGTAGGTTTAGGGGCAGGGGCAGTGTGTGTGTGTGTGTGTGTGTGATGGGTAGGTTTAGGGGCAGGGGCAGTGTAGGGGGATAGAAAATACGGTTTGTACAGTATAAAATGCATTACGCCTATGGAATGTCCCACATTTCACAAAAACAAACATGTGTGAGTGTGTGTGTGTGTGTGTGTGTGTGTGTGTGTGTGTGTGTGTGTGTGTGTGGCACATGCAGCAAAGAATCCTATAATTAATTAATTATATATATATATATATATATATAATTTCTTTTAAATATTGAATAAATATAAACATTGTTTATATATATAAATATATGTTTGTTCAATATTTTAAATGATTATTACATGTGAAATATATTAAAATAATATATTATCTATATTAAAAATACATTATATCATTTATATATATATATATATATATATACACACACAAACACCGTATGTATATTCACATGTAATAAACATAAAATGTATATATATATATGAAGATGTGTTTTATTTTGTTTAAATATCATATTTTTTTCCATTCTGTACTGCCCTTCGAAAGCATCAGAAGATACTCACGTTCCCCCAGAAGACAAATAAGTAGAAAACTGAACCTCAGAGTGAAACGATGGATCTCAGAATCACACAGTCCCTGCTGGAGAGGGTTCAAATATGCAGGAGATGCTGGAAAACTGAAGGATTTACAGGACCTGGAGGATTTCTCTGAGGAACGTTGGTCAGTTTAACTGCTCAGGACAAACAAGAGACTCAAGAACAACCATCACACACACACACACACACAGCCGTGGATGCAATATTAAGAATCAAGGGTGTGTAAACTTTTGAACGGGGTCATTTTTATAAATTCAGATATTTTTGTCTTGTCGAGTATATGTAAACATCTTTTATGTTTTTCAAATTCAAAACCATTTTGCCATCAGATTCGAGAAACATTCTGACATGTAGTTTGACAGGAAAAGCTAAATGATAACAATTTCCAGGTTGTTTTGATTCCCCTCTCTCACAGCCAGAGTCATATCTAGACAGTCGTTGAAGAACACTTTGCAGATGTCATCAATGCAGAGCTCCCGTTATCTGTTTCCCTGTGGTCTCTCGGGGTTTTGGCACACATTCAAAGCTGAAATCCATGGCACTTTCCTGGTTCCTCGATGGGGGCATTTGGCACTCAGAGATGAGCGAGGTCACACAGTTTGAGAACAGCTGTAAAATATGCTCTGGGGATCGAGACAGAGCGTCTTCAGCGGAGACCATTGTTTGTCATGATAAATGGATCTTATGTGTGGAACCCAAAACGGGTCACAGACCCCATCTGAGACCGGCTCGTTCACAGGCTGCCTTAGAAAAGCACAAATATTATTGCACTAATTAGATCTTAGAGGCTCAATCAGTTGAGTGTTTATCTTGGACAGACACGAACATCACACAGGCCTTCTCGTCTTTGATAACGCATCCTGCTTTGAATGGAGATATCCGAACTATAAATCAACACAGACCTGAACACAGTTTTAAAGTCGCTGGAAAAGTTCAAGCTGCCAAAAACACAATCTGTGAGATAACAGCAAGAAACCTCCCAGACGGCACGACTGTGAAAAACAACAAGCCATCACTGAAGACGTCAGAGCTGAACGTTTCAGAATATGGGAATAATTAAGAAACTCGTCACATATTGATGACTTTTCCTGCACAATCAGCCAAAAATGAAAAGCGTTATCATTTACTCACCCTCATGACGCTCCTTCATGTGCTTTCCGAGCATGGACTGTCTGCTTGCACTGTATGGAAAAGAAAACATCTCTCTTTTTTAGTGTTTGTAGAAGTCATACAGGTTAAGAAAGACATGAGGGCGAGTAAATGTTGACACAATCTTAATTTTGAGGTGAACAAAGACTTTAATTGGCTCTTTGTGCAGCTTAATTACTGTCAGACTCTCTCAGGTTATGTCCACATACATTTGAAAACACACATTTATCTCTACATTTAGGCCTTCCATCATCTCTGATATGTTGTTTCTGTCCAGCGAAAAACAGTTTTCCTTGGTGGATAAATCTGAAAACTCATATGGCGTGTGTATTGATATCTACGGTTGTAACGGCACTGTTTGCGATGCACATTCATCGTCTTGTTCATGATAAATGTTACATATGTCACAATTTTCTTATTACATTCCTGTGAATATGACAGAAAATATACTCGCAATTGCTGTCCTGCAGCGAAACCTGGATTGGTGATTTTGAGTGCAACCTGGCAGCAACAGTGAACGATAACGTGTGTCTGTGTGTTTATAACATATATATATATACACACCGATCAGGCATAACAACCACTGACCGGTGAAGTGAGTAACACTGATGATCTCTTCATCACGGCTCCTGTTAGTGGGTGGGATATATTAGGCAGCAAGTGAACATTTTGTCCTCAAAGTTGATTTGTTAGAAGCAGTAAAAATGGGCAAGCGTAAGGATTTGAGCGAGTTTGACAAGGGCCAGATTGTGATGGCTAGACGACTGGGTCAGAGCATCTCCAAAACTGCAGCTCTTGTGGGGTGTTCCCGGTCTGCAGCGGTGAGGATCTATCAAAAGTGCTCCAAGGAAGGAACAGTGGAGAACCGGCCACAGGGTCATGGGCGGCCCAGGCTCATTGATGCACGTGTGGAGCGAAGGCTGGCCCGTGTGGTCCGATCAAACAGACGAGCTACTGGAGCTCAAACTGCTCAAGAAGTTAATGCTGGTTCTTATAGAAAGGTGTCAGAATACACAGAGCATCACAGTTTGTTGCGTATGGGGCGGCATAGCCGCTGACCAGTCAGGGTGCCCATGCTGACCCCTGACCCCGCCGAAAGCACCAACAGTGGCACCTGAGCATCAGAACTGGACCACGGAGCAATGGAAGAAGGTGGCCTGGTCTGAGGAATCACGTGTTCTTTTTACATCACGTGGATGGCCGGGTGCGTGTGCGTGGCTTACCTGGGGAACACATGGCCCCAGGATGCACTATGGGAAGAAGGTGAGCCGGCGGAGGCAGTGTGATGCTGTGGGCAATGTTCTGCTGGGAAACCTTGGGTCCTGCCATCCATATGGATGTTCCTTTGACACGTCCCACCTACCTAAGCATTGTTGCAGACCATGTACACCCTTTCACGGTATTCCCTGGTGGCTGTGGCTCTTCCAGCAGGATGATGAACCTGCCACAAAAATGCTTCATGAATGGTTTGAGGTGTTGACTCGGCCTCCAAATTCCCCAGATCTCAATCCAATCGAGCATCTGTGGGATGTGCTGAACAAACAAGTCCGATGAATGGAGGCCCCACCTTGAACTTATAGGACTTAAAGGATCTTCTGCTAACATCTTGTTGCCAGATACCACAGCACACCTTCAGGGGTCTAGTGGAGTCCATGCCTCGACGGGTCAGGGCTGTTTTGGCAGCAAAAGGGGGACCAACACAATATTAGTAAGCTGGTCATTATGTTATGCCTGACCAGTGTATATATTATACACACACAGACACACTTTATCGTTTACTGTTGCTGCCAGGTTGCACTCAAAATGTGTGTGAGTGAGTGATGAAATATTATGCTAATAAAGTGATTGTGCCAGAAGTTTAGCATGAGAACTGTATGTATTATTATTGTACGTGTCTGGTCTCTCAGCATCTTAGTTCATAGTTTTTTAACACTTTTTATTTGTGTTTGTAGTTCTAATCGAATCCCATGAGTTGTGGGAAATATTAGCTGTTAGTGTGTGCATGGATCTGCACTTTAAATTTCCTCATAAATAATAAACCATCCTGTTCTACCGGGTTTTTTTGCGCTGCATCGTGCCACTTGCGTCCGGTTAGACTCTGTGTCAGTGAAGCTCTCCAGCATCCGTTCACACCAGCCGTAATGAGAGGACTGGAGCCTGTAATCAGGACTGATGTGTTCGGATGGGAGCGTCGGGATAGAACTCATCAATATCCTGGAGAATTTCCTATCGGGTTCCTCAGAGTCAAGCATCGTGTTTCAACTGAAATCTAGTTTATGCGTCCAGAGAGGACATGAAACGCTCGAAATATGACCCACATTTATCACAAAGAAGAATTTAAGGAAATTAAGCCTATGTGCAATGTTCAGGTTTCTTTGGCAAATGTGGGATATCCGATCCCCTGACATCCATAAGAGATGAGGAGATATTTGGGAGAGTCCGCGGTCCGGGACGCCTGCACATCATCATCATGGAGATTTCACTCCGGAGAACCACGAAAACTCGTATCTGGTGACCAAATGAAGACTGATAGCTGTGTGTAAGTAAGAATTCATCAACATAATTTCATTTATTTCCATTTCCTCCACCCGTGGTTTTTTGTGAACACATGTGATGTGTTTGTACTGTCATTACGAAGCAGAAACCGTATCTGCTTTAAGCACCGCTGCTCATGGCATTCGAGAGGAGAAAAAAACGCATGACAAATGAAATGTGATTCCTCACTGGGCTGTAGAGATAAGAAAAGCCAATAAGAGCCCGAGCTCCCGAATGGCCCCCGGTGACATGTGCGGTACAGAGGATTTGGTTGGTGGAGTTTGTGATTGACATCCACTATTCGGCCCCCGGGAAGAAAGAGCCGAGTATAAAGATATCGTGTTTAGCCTTCAGCGGCCACAATATCCACCTCAACAAGACCATCTGATCAGGTGTCACCTGAGAGGAGAACACAGCGCTATACACTCACACAACTAATGATAACCATATGCATGTGCCACGGGATTTACATCAGCTGTGCATCATTCAGGATCAAACCGAGAATGCTTTTTAAATTACAATTAAAGTCCTGCAGTTAAAGGAACACTCCACTTTTTAAAAAAAAAATAGGCTCATTTTCCAAGTCCCCTAGAGTTAAATAGTTGAGTTTTACCGTTTTTGAATCCATTCAGCTGATCGTTGTATCTGGCGGTAGCACTTTTAGCATAGCTTAGCATACATCATTGATTCTAATCAGTCCATTAGCATCTCATTCAAAAAAGGACCAAAGACACTTTCAATATTTTTCCTATTTAAAACTTGACTCTTCTACAGTTACATCGTGTGCTAAGACCAACTGAAAATGAAAAGTTGTGATTTTCTACACCTATATGGCTAGGAACTACTTTCTCATTCCTGCGTAATAGTCTCGGATTTTCGCGTAACGATGTAACTGTAGAAGACTCAAACTACTAAGACTAAAACTCAACTATTTAACTCTAGGGGACTTGGAAAATGAGCCTTTTTTTTTTTTTTTAAGTGGAGTGTACCTTAAAGGAATTTGGTGCGTGCTATTTGAATGCAAGTAGAATTAAAAATGCATTGAAATTCGAAGAGTTTGTATAACTGTAATTTTTAACCAGAAAAGAAAGAAAAACCTTACATGTTGACTAGACAAAGAAAATGTAAAGTTTTAAAAATGATGATTGATAGATAGATAGATAGATAGATAGATAGATAGATAGATAGATAGATAGATAGATAGATAGATAGATAGATAGATAGATAGATAGATAGATAGATAGATAGATAGATAGATAGATAGATAGATAGATAGATAGATAGATAGATAGATAGATAGATAGATAGATAGATGGACAGGCAGACAGACAGACAGATGGACGGTGTATGGATGGACAGATGGATGAATGGATGGATGGATGAACAGATGGATGGACAGGCAGACAGACAGACAGACGGATGGACGGTGTATGGATGGGCAGATGGATGGATGGATGGATGGATGGATTATGTATGGATGGATGAACAGATGGATGGATGGATGGATGGATTATGTATGGATGGATGAACAGATGGATGGATGGATGGACAGACAGACAGACAGGCAGACAGACAGACAGACAGACAGACAGACGGATGGACGGTGTATGGATGGACAGATGGATGATGAATGGATGGATGGATGGATGAACAGATGGATGGATGGATGGATGGATGAATGGATGAATGGATGGACGGATGGACGGATAGGTGGATGAATGGACAGATGGATGGATTAATGGTTGGATAGATGGATGAATGGTCTGGGGCATGGATGGATGAATAGATGAACGGATGGATGATGTATGGATGGATGAACAGATGGCTGGATGGATGGACGGACGGATGGATGGACAGATGGATGATGTATGGATGGATGAACAGATGGCTGGATGGATGGACGGACGGATGGATGGACAGATGGATGATGTATGGATGGATGAAGAGATGGCTGGATGGATGGATGGACAGATGGATGGTGTATGGATGGATGAAGAGATGGCTGGATGGATGGATGGATGGACAGATGGATGATGTATGGATGGACGGATGGATGAAAGGTTGGATGGATGAACAGATGTATGTATGTATGTATGTATGGACGGATGTATGAATGTATGAACTGATGGATGGATAGATGGGCAGACGGATGGATGGATGATGTATGGATGGATGGATGGCTGGATGGCTGAATGGATGGATGGACAGATGGATGAATGGTTGGATGGATGAACAGATGTATGTATGTATGGACGGATGTATGTATGGACAGATGGATGTATGGATGGATGGATGGATGGATGGATGAATGTATAGATGGACTGACGGATGGATGAACTGAAGGACTGATGAATGGATGGATGGATGGATGGATACACAGCTTTTATCTAAAATGACCCACAGTGCATTAAAACAATAATTTTTGTCAACATTATGAACTGTGAATTATGACTTTGCGGTTTCTTACATCATGCTCAACAGTTAAAGCACATCATTCAGAAATGCCTACCTCTCCGATTTCTCAGGACGTCCTCTACTGAGCAATGAGAACATTCAGCAGCGCATGTTGAAAATCACTTTAATTCTCTGCTTTTCCTAATGGCCTCCCAGCTGAGCCGGGACTGAAACTCAGGACAGAGAACAGAAACGCTCCTGAGAAACGGTTTGGACGTTTCTGATCGCTCTATCGAGGCGCAGAGACGAACACGCACTTCTGAAATCGCTTTTTTTGGAAACACTCCTGCCAGTTTCTCTAACCCGAATGACTGAATGCTGGGAATGACTGTCATTTTCTCTGAACAAAATGGAATTTGGCCGTGCGGCTGCACAGATCCGTCTCACGAGGTACTTTAATGTTACAGCGCAGATCTCCAGCAGAAATGTCACAGAAATCATCATCACCGATCGTCTGCAGAGAGAGAGAGAGATATGTCTGAAATTGACCTGGCCACATTCCAATATCTCCATCCAACTCCCTCATCTTTATAATGTCATACATTTCACTGGAAAACAACATTGTCACAGAGAGCAGCATCACTCATGTGGACGGCGAGCCAGCTCCCCATTAACCCGAGTCCTTTCCGTCCCCAGACGTGCAGCAGTAGTTCATTTTTCCAGCCCCACAAGGGTAAGTACACAATTTCAATTGACCTGGCAGAGTACAGACGCGGCACTCGGCCGTCTCCATTTTACTCCGGTGAAATTGGCCTCTCTGTGACAGACGAGCGCGTGTGTGAGTAAGAACAGGAATCATTTCACAGCGCAGGGTAACTTAACTTTCCGTGTAATGTTTTTCCTCAGGAGTGAGAAAATGCTTTTTCATGCGATTCCCTTAGATGCGAGTCAAATAACAAGAGGATCCCAGCGAACAGACATATGTTCTACGAGCGCTCTGCAAACGTTCCAATTAGGTTATGAAAACGTTCTCTGAATGCTCAAAGCTTCCAGTTTTTGTTATGCAAATGTTAAAGGAACATTATAAGAATGTTACTTTTGAATGTTCTCTTAAAGTTCCTAAACAAGCAGTAAAATGTGCAACTAAAATATTTCATAATATTAAAATCTCTGTTAGCTGGATTCCATCCATCCATCTGTCCTTTCATCCATCCATCCATCCATCCATCCATCCATCCTTTCATCCATCCATCCATCCATCCATCCATCCATCTGTCCTTTCATCCATCCATCCTTTTTATCCTTTCATCCGTCCATACACCCAACCATCCATCCGACCGTCCTTTTATCCATCCATTCGTCTGTCTGTACTTTCATCCATCCATCCAACCAACCATCCATACATTCATCCATCCATCCATCCATCCTTTTTATCCTTTCATCCGTCCATACACCCAACCATCCATCCGACCGTCCTTTTATCCATCCATCCGACCGTCCTTTTATCCATCCATCCATCCATCCATCCATTCGTCTGTCTGTACTTTCATCCATCCATCCAACCAACCGTCCATACATTCATCTATCCATCCGTCCATCCATACATCCATCTGTCCTTTCATACATCCATCCATTCACCCATTTGTCCATCCATCCACACTTTTATCTGTCCATACATCCATATGTCCATCGGTCCATCCATCCATCATCCGTCTGTCCATCCATCCTTTCATCCGTCCATCCATCCGATCATCTGTCCACACATCTGTCCATCCATCCATCTGTCTGTCCATCCATCCATCATCCATCTGTCAGTCCATCCGTCCACCCATTCATCCATCCATCCTTTCGTATGTCTATACATTCATACATACAATCTTTCATCCATCCATCCATTTTTTCATCTGTTCATATATCCATCCATTCAAAGATTACAAATGGAATGCATCAATTTCACATTTTTCTGATAGCATTTTTCCATTAAAAATATTATCAGCACAACATTTAACATTTCTAATTATCATTTTTATTAATGAAAAGAAAAGAGTTTGAGATGGTCTCTCTTGCTGTACTGGCAGACGCATTATGAGTTCAAACGTTACGCTGCTTGAGTTCTGCTGTTTACAGCCCAAAGGAAACAATAACACATTAAAACTGTTCGCTGGCAAACGCACACCGCATATTCTGGAAAAACCATTACATGCCATCTGTAATATTCATAATTAGTTCCAAAAAGAAATTAATCCAATTTGCCGAGCATTAGTAGCAACAAAAATAAACTGAAGTGATGACAAAGACGAGCGCTGCGTCAGCTTTAGTAACGGTCACTGAGATCACTGATCAGAGTTCAGTATTCCAGCGGAGTTAAACGAATGATTCATACAATAGCTCAGAAACCAAGCGATGAACATTTAATGATTCGTGCAGTTGGTGTAAATAAGGTCTCCGCGTCTCCATCTCTGTCAGACTCATCTCTGCTCCACCATCATTACACCCAAATCAACAGCCATGATTCATGAGTCTGCCAGCTCCTCCACACACACACACACACACACACACACACACACACACACACACATTACGGCTCCGCTCCGCTGATGTGTGCGCTGCCTATTTACTGTGATAATCAGTGTAAATCAACTGGACGTGCCGTCAAACAGCCGTGAGCTCATGGAGACAGATTTTTCAGTGTGAGGTTTTGTTTCAGATGGTGAGATCTCAAACATTCATGGATCTTACTTCAGATAAACTCATGCTGTTTTTATTCAGCAAGAACACGAGATATTGATCAAAAGTGCGAGCAAAGAGATGATGTTGCTGTTCTTTTGAACTCTCTGTTCATCCACGAATCCTGAAAAATAAAATCTGTCAATCCATCCATCCATACATTCATTCATCCGTCCATCCATCCATTTGTCAGTACGTACGCCCATCCCTCCATCCATCTCTCCATCCGTCAGTCCATCCATCCATCCATCCATCCATCCATCTCTCCATCCGTCAGTCCATCCATCCATCCATCCATCCATCCATCTCTCCATCCGTCAGTCCATCCAGCCATCCATACATCTACCCAGCTGTCTATCCTTCCATCTGTCCATCCCTCCATACATCCACCTGACGGGCCATCCATTAATCCATCCATCCCTCCATACATCGCTCTGTCCATCCATCCATCCCTCCATCCATCTATTCGTCTGTAAAATCCATCAGTCCATCCATCCCTCCATCCATCCACTGGATGGTCCGTCCAATAATCCATCAATCCCTCCATACATCCCTCTGTCCATCCATCCCTCCATCCATCCATCTGTACATACATCCACCCGACAGTCAGTCCATTAATCCATCCATTCCCCCATACATCCGTCCGCCCATCCTTCTGTCCATCCATCGCTCCATCCATCTATCTGTCAGTCCATCTGTCCATTCATACATCCGTCCGCCCATCCTTCTGTCCATCCATCTATCCGTCAGTCCATCTGTCCATCCATACATCCGTCCGCCCATCCTTCTGTCCATCCATCGCTCCATCCATCTATCTGTCAGTCCATCTGTCCATCCATACATCCGTCCGCCATCCTTCTGTCCATCCATCCCTCCATCCATCTATCTGTCAGTCCATCTGTCCATCCATACATCCGTCCGCCCATCCTTCTGTCCATCCATCCCTCCATCCATCTATCTGTCAGTCCATCTGTCCATCCATACATCCGTCCGCCCATCCTTCTGTCCATCCATACCTCCATCCATCTATCTGTCAGTCCATCTGTCCATCCATACATCCGTCCGCCCATCCTTCTGTCCATCCATACCTCCATCCATCTATCTGTCCATCCATCCCTCCATCCATACATCCGTCCGCCCATCCTTCTGTCCATCCATCCCTCCATCCATCTATCCATCAGTCCATCCATTCATCCATCCGCCCATCCATCCCTCCATCCATCAGTCCATCCATACATCCGTCCGCCCATCCTTCTGTCCATCTATCCGTCCGTCTGTCCATCCATCCATTCAAAAAAGTGACAGTAAAGAACTCTTTATTCTTTTGATCTTTCTATTCATCCACAAATTCTGAAAAATAAAACATATCATGAATTCCATAAACATACGAACACAATGTTTGTTGTCCTCATATGAGAGTGATTAGTGAAGGGTCATGTGACACTGAAGACTGGAGTAATGATGATAAATTCAGCTTTGATCACAGGAATAAATCACACTGCACTATATATTCACACAGAAGTGATTTTACATTGTAATAATATTTCAAATATTTTACAGTATAGTTGATTAAATAAACCCAGTACTTTCAAAAACATGAAAAAATCCTACCAACAGTAATGCAGATGAATAGATTTATAACAGAAACTACAGTACGCTGGCAAGTGAACATAATGATTTTCAGCATCTCATCCATTCCCGTGACAGGAATCCTCTAAATGATTCGCTCGTGTTTTTCAGTACGTGTGATATTGAACAGAACTCTTTTATCAAGTGATCATAGATCAACAATGCAAGAATGTAATCTCTGCACTAAAACACACCCATTAATTCTTATAAAATGCTTTTCCAACAAAAACTGTCATGGGAAAGACAAAGAGAGTCACTTTCACTTGCCTTTGCATTCAAATGAAAATACATGCTGTTCCCAGAGCTGTGTTAAACTATTATGTGTCTCGTCCATAACACAAGCCTGTGACGGTGGTCCAGGAGGCGCGTCACGGGTCACGGCAGACCCAGAAGAGCACAACATCTGCCAGACACATCCGCACGAAACCCCCCCGAGGACCCAACCGTCCATCAGCACTGAGGAATCCACGGGAAAAGACCTCGCGCTCACCCTCTCTCTGCCACCGTGACAAGTTCGTCTGCCGCCGACCTCTGACCCCGAGAATGACCCACCCGTGACGCCCTGTAGACTGAAGCCAACCGTAAAGATAATAGCAAACACACCCATCCAGACTTCCCGTAAACAGAGCATTGAGACGTTCTTTCTCCTCCAGATGTGTTGAAAAGTTATAGATGTAATGCAATCTGTGAATCAAAGCCCATTTGTATCATTAAACACACATATAAGATGTTTTCAACGCCAAAACAATCAATATATAGGCCTTTCCTTCCAGCTCGAATGAGATCGGACCGCGGTGCAGATGTCACCTTCATATCCGTCTGGAACGGGAACGCCGACCTTTGGGAGATCTGCATCTTGAAGTCATTTTCCAGCAGATTAATCACCGGTGAAGCTTGAGGGAGCGTGGCGTTTATCACGGCTGATACATCAGGGTTTGTTTACGGATACATGTTACCTTTCTCACGTCTCTTTGTGCTTAATTAACCAGTGGCATTTTCACTTTCATTTTAATTATCTCTCATTTCAGCTTGGCAATGTGGGAGATATTAAGATATTAATATCTTGAATATTAAAACAATTATAAAAGTCATCGTTCAAAGTAATTGTTCAGTTAAACTTCACAATCTCAATGAGTGATTATTCATGAGGACACTCTGAACATGCTGGGCTGTTTCAACCCATGTTTGGGTCAAATATGGACTAACTAAAACAAACCCATCCATCCTTTCATCCATCCCTACATCAACCCATCCGTCCATCCATACATCCATCTGTCCGCCATTCCATCTATCTCTACATCCATTCATCTGTCTGTCCATTCATTCATCTATCCATCTATCCATTTATCCATCCATCTATCCATCCATCCATTGCTACATCCATCCATCCATTCATCTGTCCGTCCATCCATCCATCTGTCTGTCCATTCATCCATCCAATCATATGTCTGTCCATCCATAGCTACATCCACCTATCCATCCATCCTTTTATCTGTCCATCTATCCATTCATCCGTCCATCTATCCATCCATACATGCATCCATCTGTCCACCTATCCGTCCATCGCTACATCCATCCATCCCTACATCCATCCATTCATCTGTCCATCCATTCATCCATCCATCCATTCATCTGTCTGTCCATCCATCCATCCCTACATCCACCTATCATCCATCCTTTCATCTGTCCATCTATCCATCCATCCGTCCATCAATCCATCCTTTCATCTGTCTATCCATCCATCCATCCATCCACCCACCCTTTCATCCATCCGTCCATCAGTCCATTTGTCCATACATCCATCCGTCCATACATCCATCCATCCATCCTTTCATCCATCCAACCAATCAACCGTCTGTCCATCCATACATCCGTCCATCCATCCCTACATCCATCTATCCTTTCATCCATTTGTCCATCCGCCCATCTAACCGTCTATCCAGCCAACCGTCTGTCCATCCATCTATATATCAATCCATCCATCCATCAATCTGTCCATACATTCATCCTTTTATCTATCTGACTATCCATCCATCCATCCATCCATCAAAAGATTACAAAAGAAATTAATCACTTTCACATTTTTTCTAATGCCTTTTTTCTATTAAATATATTATCAGTTCAACATTTAACATTTCTAATTATATATATAGTCAAGTAAACAGCACGTTTGAAGCATCTAGACCTATTTTAGTGCAATACATGGGTAGTTCATATATTCATATGAATGTTTATTAAGCAAAATCATGATTTTAGGTTGTAGTTTATATGAATGTACGCTACCGTTCAAAGGTTTGGGGATACAAAATGTTACAATATTCTTTGGTAAAGAGAACGTTCTAAAGAACAGCGTTTATTTGAAACAGAATCTTTTGTGACATCACAAGACACGTTTAACCTTCAAACACAGAATCTTTCTTCACAACACTCACCACTCATTAAAGACAGGGTTTGTACTTGTCAAACCCTGTACTGGTCGTGTTTTCTTTGCTCATCCATCCTATCACTATTATTTATGTAAACCTCAGATTAATGTCAGATTTGCAGTGAAACTCTAAATATTCTTCAGTGATATGAAGCGATTGAGTGTCTCAAAGTTTCTGTTTTTTGCATGCGATTGTTTCACGTGGCACTTTAGTCAAACTCTGTCGGCAAACACACACTCTTGCACAGACACCAATGCCTGAATATGAATGATCTATAGCAGAACATGAAACTTCAATGTGCATTAGCAATGAAAGGAGGACAGTTGGATTAAACAGGTTTTAAATATGCATATTTCTCTCGTCATTAGAACAGCTCGATGTTGATGTTTGCACATGAGGGATTAGATCCGAGTCTGATCATTATGTGCGGCTCAATAATGCATATGCAGTGATGTATTAAACCCGTCCGATACATGCGTGCCATTAAACTGTGGGGTGAACAGAAATGGATGGACGTGTAATAAGTCACCGGCTCACATGAAAAACTCCATTTGAATTATTTAACCACGGCTCATTATTGCAAAGTCTGTAACAAATCTTAGAGGTGCAGCTCTGAAAAAGATGACAGTAGCCATTATCCTATTTACACAGCTGCAGGGAGCCATACGTTATCCCTCTGACACGGACGCATTCGTTTTACTCTTTCATCGGGATATCAGACCATCAGACCTCTCCGTGCCCTGGGATTGTGCTGCCGGACAGAGAAGAATCAATGCCTCGCTCTTCATCATCTCTTTAAGCAGGAGTCCGCCTTCGCAAGCTCTTATTTTCCCAGGGAATATCCCGCACGGATACGTCTTGATCAAGAGGGAAAAGCGAGCTGGCGATGGCGTTCAGGTGGGAAGAAAGGGAGATGCATCTTGGGAAGGCCTTGGCGCGGCAGATCATCCAGATCAGATGGAGCGTATTCGATTCACGTGCAGCGACTGAATACCTTCCAAAGTTTGCCGACACTGATGGATGAGAACATAACGACGTGCCGACGGACAGACCACATCTCCCGGAGAAAACTGTGAATATGGCAATTAATCTTGAGGCTGGAAGGGAAGCGGATGGGCGTCTGAAACGCACAAATGTTTGGTTTCGGTTTACACTTGGAGAGGAGTTTTTCCACTCCGTGAACACACTGTCATTTCATCGGGAAGAGCAGGATGCTGTTCTCTGGTTTATTTAAGAGTTTATAAGATTACAGTTCCACTCCATTTCTGCTATTTCTCAAGGGTTTGTGACGGGCAACAGTGATGAGGGTGACTATGAGCAGAGGTTTATGCTTGAAACAACAAACCAGGTTTTAATATCTTATGGAGTTTATACTTCTCAGGTAAATGTGTCATGTTTTATAAAGAATAAACTACAAGAGTAAAATACAGGACGTTCTGCTGTGAGTTCATGCTTTAAACATAGGCCATAATGTCATAAAAAAGATGACATAATAAGTCATAATTGACGTGTGATAATTATGACACTAATAATAATTTTGACTTTTTAATCTCATAGTTTTAATTTAATATTTGATAATTGATTTAAGTACGTCATAATTTCAACATTTTATGTCAATTTCATTTTAGTATGTCAATTGTAATTTTTGTCAATTTAGATCATCAATCGTCTCTTTTTATGTCATAATTTTGATTTAGTATGTCATAATTTCATCTTTTTATGTCATAATTTTGATTTAGTATGTAAATTTCAACTTTTAAAATACATGTTTATATAAACACATACAAAACGCACTACTCCTACACAACTATTTATTTTTCCACTTATGATACACATTCATTTTCTTGCTGAATAAAAAAAAAAAGCATGTGAGGATCTTCTTAAACTCTCATAACGAGATACAAATCCCTAAATATAATATGATACATTTGTTTTGAAGTGCCAAAATTACGATCACAATCCTGCCAAAACACCACTAACACAATATTTTCTCCCAGCAGCTGCAAGGAATTCATATTTCCATGTGGAGAAGTGCATTCCCACATTTATCAAATTGTAAATTTAATTTACTCAAAGCGAGTTACACATTCAGAGAAGTTCCCAATGACACGAGTCTCCGGATCCAAAGTGGGAAAATAAATAACTGTACACATTGGGTGTCATCAGTGATAACTATTTCAGAACAGATCTGTGGGGTAATGTGGGCCAGCGAGACTGTAAGTGGAGCGGTGCACCTGCGGTCAATCAGCCGGAGCGCCGGCAGGTCGGTACGGCCAGAGCCAGAAAACTCGCCCTGTGATGCTGAGCAAGATGACCACCATCTGCAAGCGCAGCTTTCAAAAGCAATTTATTTCTCGGGACCCCAAAGCTGACCTCGCTTGAGAGGAGCAGATCTGTATGAAATGGCACTGCTTATGCCATCAGAGGACAGATGGAGCGAGAATTTAGCAGGTCATTAAAAGTGTGCCTTCAAACTACAGATCTGCAAACAGCTGGTCTGAGCACTTGATCTCAAACCTCTGGATTACGACGCACTGAGAAACTCAAGAGATGCAGTTTATGAGATGAAGTGACCTCACAGCAACAGGACAAGCCCAATGCAGTTGGTGGATGAATTTGTGCCATCGTTGCAAATCCATATCCTACGATTGACCACACCCACATCCTACGATTGACCAAACCCATATCCTACGATTGACCAAACCCACATCCTACGATTGACCAAACCCACATCCTACGATTGACCAAACCCATATCCTACGATTGACCAAACCCACATCCTACGATTGACCAAACCCATATCCTCTGATTGACCAAACCCATATCATGCCGATTGACCAAACCCATATCCTACGATTGACCAAACCCATATCCTACAAGATTGACCAAACCCATATCCTATGATTGACCAAACCCATATCCTACGATTGACCAAACCCATATCCTACGATTGACCAAACCCATATCCTACGATTGACCAAACCCATATCCTACGATTGACCAAACCCATATCCTACGATTGACCAAACCCATATCCTACGATTGACCAAACCCATATCCTCTGATTGACCAAACCCATATCCTACGATTGACCAAACCCATATCCTACGATTGACCAAACCCATATCCTACGATTGACCAAACCCATATCCTCTGATTGACCAAACCCATATCCTCTGATTGACCAAACCCATATCCTACGATTGACCAAACCCACATCCTACGATTGACCAAACCCATATCCTACGATTGACCAAACCCACATCCTACGATTGACCAAACCCATATCCTACGATTGACCAAACCCATATCCTCTGATTGACTAAACCCATATCCTGCGATTGACCAAACCCATATCCTACGATTGACCAAACCCATATCCTACGATTGACCAAACCCACATCCTACGATTGACCAAACCCATATCCTACGATTGACCAAACCCATATCCTACGATTGACCAAACCCATATCCTACGATTGACCAAACCCATATCCTACGATTGACCAAACCCATATCCTACGATTGACCAAACCCACATCCTACGATTGACCAAACCCATATCCTACGATTGACCAAACCCACATCCTACGATTGACCAAACCCATATCTGCGATTGACCAAACCCATATCCTATCCTCGATTGACCAAACCATATCCTACGCATTGACCAAACCCATATCCTACTGATTGACCAAACCCACATCCTACGATTGACCAAACCCATATCCTACGATTGACCAAACCCATATCCTACGATTGACCAAACCCACATCCTACGATTGACCAAACCCATATCCTACGATTGACCAAACCCATATCCTACGATTGACCAAACCCATATCCTACGATTGACCAAACCCATATCACGATTGACCAAACCCACATCCTACGATTGACCAAACCCATATCCTACGATTGACCAAACCCACATCCTACGATTGACCAAACCCATATCCTACGATTGACCAAACCCATATCCTACGATTGACCAAACCCATATTGACCAAACCCATATCCTACGATTGACCAAACCCATATCCTACGATTGACCAAACCCATATCCTCGATTGACCAAACCCATATCCTACGATTGACCAAACCCATATCCTACGATTGACCAAACCCATATCCTACGATTGACCAAACCCATATCCTACGATTGACCAAACCCACATCCTACGATTGACCAAACCCACATCCTACGATTGACCAAACCCATATCCTACGATTGACCAAACCCACATCCTCGATTGACCAAACCCATATCCTACGATTGACCAAACCCATATCCTGCGATTGACCAAACCCATATCCTACGATTGACCAAACCCATATCCTACGATTGACCAAACCCACATCCTACGATTGACCAAACCCATATCCTACGATTGACCAAACCCATATCCTACGATTGACCAAACCCACATCCTACGATTGACCAAACCCATATCCTACGATTGACCAAACCCACATCCTACGATTGACCAAACCCATATCCTACGATTGACCAAACCCATATCCTACGATTGACCAAACCCATATCCTACGATTGACCAAACCCATATCCTACGATTGACCAAACCCATATCCTACGATTGACCAAACCCATATCCCATATTGACTAAACCCATATCCTACGATTGACCAAACCCACATCCTACGATTGACCAAACCCACATCCTACGATTGACCAAACCCATATCCTGAGATTGACCAAACTCAAGCCCATTTCTGCCACATAAGAAATAAATCATGCTTTGGTAAATCATAATTATGACAAACTTAGTAATTATGATATACGTACAAAGTAATAATTATGACATCAAAAACTGAAGTTATGACATACAAAGTCATTATTGACTAAGATTTATGTCATCATTAAGACTTTTTAAGTAATAGTTTTGACCTTTTAATCACATAATTTTGATTTATTATGTAATCATTTCACCTTTTTATGTCCAAAATTGTATGTCATGACTTTTTGTCAATTTAATTTCATTTGATTTACTAGAGCACAATTTTGAGAAAAATATAACAAACATAATTCAGAATGAAAGGCTGTAATGTAATGATTTGGTTTTGGATGGAGTCACCCGGTTGATGTTATTTTCTGAAGCATCACTGCATTAACAGAATCAACTCCCGTGCACTTTGGAGGCGTCTAATTGAATAATTCGATAATGGCCTAAAATAGAGTTAATATTCTGCTGCTTGCTGGCCTGTAATTAGTTTAATTGTGCTTTGAGATCCGCATTGACTGATTCAAGGCTGTTTGCCTGCTCATCCTCCCTGTTTACAGGACTGAAGATCTCATGGACTAACATGAACGTTTACACTACAATCATAGTTACATAACGAGATAGAGACTACTGATATTATAATCAACTGATGAAAAACATCTGATAAATAAATGCAAATATTAGACCAGCAGTTCTCAAGTCTTCTGACAGCAGTCCAAAGCAAATAAATCAATGCAATAAACTGTATATAACCGTGCAAACCCAAATAAACAGACTTGTGAGGAGAAATACTTTCATTGTGTTCAAAAGTCATGCATACAATTATCCTAGTAGTCTAATAAACCTGCTATTGCATATTATAAGTATTTTTGGCTCTGTGAAGAATTGCTTTTGTCCCTCTGTTGGATAGAAGCGTCTGCTAAATGGATACATGTAAATATAAATTCATCTGTCACTGAGTTTAATGTAAAAATAAGAAAAACGCCATCATCCTCAAAAACTACACAAGCTAAAGGAAAACACAACCCAGACTGGATGAAAATCTATACTGTAAAAACAAAAGTTGCTACCTTCAATTTTTAAGAACAATCAACTTGGAAGTTGAAAGTAATTTCATGTCATCATCTCATCATTTTGACTTTTTAATCTTATAATTTTGATTTAGTTTTAAAATTATGACATAAAAAGCATTATTATTACTTAAAGGGGTCATGAACTGGCTCTTTTTATTTGTTATACTGTTGTCTGAAGTCAACTTATCATTCAAAAACATCATGATGAATAAGTAATAGGGCATTTTCTACCCTGGTTTTGAGCCGCTCTCCTGGAACGCTCAGTTTTTTATGGGCATGCTGCACTTGTAAATAAACGGCCACGGCTATGATTGGATAAGATTTGCATATTATAATGAGCTCCGGCACCCCCGTGAGTACACGTGAGGGATTGTTTCGAAAGCGTGTGGGGAAACGGCAACCGGAATGATTCGCCCACAGGGCTCGAAAAACAGTCTTTATCAAACAAACACAATGATTTCTCTCTCATCCACCCGCCATTGATTGGAATGTTATTTTTTATTACTTGGCCCGTCCGATCGTGCATCACTAACACATTCACACACACACACACACACACACACACACACACACACACACACACACACACACACACACACACACACACACACACACACACACACACCTCACTGCAGAGTCAGACAAATCAGCATGATCAAAACTCCTGTGATTGTACTTTTCCTTCAAAGATCGAGTCCAGAGTGTGAACGACGCACATCAAGAAAGGAATGTTATTCCACTATATAAGATTTGTTTTAAATAGGGCCGGTGATACATTTTGGTAGCCCGTCTGGAAAACACACAGCTCCGGGACGTTGGGATTTGCAAGCCATGTCCCATAACGTTACATGTCCAAGTCTGATCCCGAATCGCAGCACAATGAACCAACAACAGCTCAAATAAAGGATTCTCCAGGCCGTGACAGCGTGCTAATGTTCAGTTACACATAATCAACAGACATCGAACGATCTGTAACAATGCAATACTATCACATTTAAAAACATGTTTACTCACATTAGTGTGTTGCTTCATTCATTCATGTAATCTCATCCTGTCTGCAAATCCAGTCTCAGGTTTACAAAGCGAATCCGCGGTGAAATGAAAGAACAAACACGCAATGTCTTCCCACGAGAGCTGGATAGTCACGTTCAACTCCTCATTCCTAATATTAGAATCCGAAGGAAGCATTTGCAGTGACTGTGTTCTTCCACAAACAGGTACAGCGCAATATCTTGCTATCTTCGGCATGTTTATTGCTCGGTAGCGTGATCCGTTTAGCTCCACGAGTCGATGGGCGGGCTACAGAATCAGGGATACTTCTTCTTGGAGTATGGGGTCTCTGCAGAACAGAGCGTTTCTAAATTTGTGGGTGTTTTCAAACTGATGGGTGTTTATAAATCATGCAGTTGTAACCCCCCCTGTTCGAACCGCCCGCTCCAAACTGGACTCGAACCCGGGTCCGCCGGCATGAGAGTCGGACGCTCTAACAAGGAGGCTAAAGGCTGCAACCCCTAGAGTCAGTCGCTAGAGCGTGTCTTGAGATCAGACGAGTGAGGTTTACTTGCACAGTGACTACTGTTACACAATGAAAATAATCCCCTTCACTCGACCCCACCCCTCAACCCTACCCACAGTGTGATGTGGGCACATCAGGTAACGCAGTGGAAAACGCCCCTCTGTTTACAGCCTCGATTACAGCCTGGTGTCAATAAAAGCTTTTCTTTGACTAACAAGGACGTTGTCAGCTCCGAAACTTACAACACTCTTATAACACGATGAACTTTTAAATATCAAAGGCTGAATGAAAACTTGATTTCTCAATTCATGAGCCCTTTAAAAAGCCTTAATGATGACATAAATCAAAATCAGGACATATTAGACGAGTTGAGAATGACATGTTAATATCTATGCCAAATAAAAAAAGAGCTGAGTTTGTAAATGCACACATTGGATTTACTGCATTGTGTGTGTGTGTGTGTGTGTGTGTGTGTGTGTGTGTGTGTGTGTGTGTGTGTGTGTGTGTGTGAGAGAGTGTGTGTGTGTGTGAGAGAGAGTGTGTGTGTGTGTGTGTGTGTGTGTGTGTGTGATAGAGAGACTGTGAGTGTTTGTGTGTGTGAGAGAGACAGTGTGAATGTGTGTGTGTGTGTGTGAGAGAGTGCATGTGTGTGAGACAGTGTGTGTGTTTGTTTGTGTGGGAGAGTGTGTGTGTGTGCGTAAGAGAGAGTGCGTGTGTGTGTGTGTGTGCGTGAGAGAGAGTGTGTGTGTGTGTGTGAGAGTGAGTGTGTGAGAGTGTGTGTGTAAGAGAGAGTGTGTGAGTTGAGAGACTGTGTGAGTTTGCGTGAGTGTGTGTGTGTGCGTGTGTGTGTGAGTGTGTGTGTGTGTAAGAGAGAGTGTGTGAGTTGAGAGACTGTGTGAGTTTGTGTGTGTGTGTGTGTGTGTGTGTGTGTGTGTGTAAGAGAGAGTGTGTGAGTTGAGAGACTGTGTGAGTTTGTGTGTGTGTGTGTGTGTGTGTGTGTGTGAGAGAGAGAGAGAGTAGAATGCAGTATTTGTCTCAGTACAGACTGGAGGTAGAGATTGCAGGAGCTTTAGTGAATGTCCAGTTGTCCCGTCCGCTCTAATTGCCCTGTTGAGCTGGTCAGCGTCATGCGCTTCACATGAATGAGGAGCAGGACGGGCTGCAGGAACTACTTCAGGCTCCAGCTTTTGTTTGTAGTGGAGCCGGCGATGTGGGAATGTCCAATCAATTCATTTACTGTACAAAAACACGGTACGGCGCTCCAGGAGGTCTTTGTTCCTGGGAATATAATGCCAGCGGTCAGACGCGACAATGGCACGGCTGCTTCAATTCACTCTGAGGACCCTTGACGCTCAATTCACGTGCGTTTCCGGACATGAGAGTGAAGCAGGCAGAGAGAAGAACCTCATAACAGAAATGAATGATCAATGAAAGTTGAGTTAAACGGGCGAGACTCACGGCTATTATAGTTCACTATAACTACAACTATAAACGTGCTGAGAATAAAGTCATATCATATTCATCTCCAGTGAATGTTGTTATCAGGAGACACTGACCTCCTGAGCCGATGAATCTGAGCCAAACACATCCTGTGGAAGCACATTTCTGCCTCATCAGGGGGAAAATATCACAATTATGACAAACTTAGTTATATTTATTAGATAAAAAGTCATAATCATGACATACTAAGTAATTATTATGACATAAAAAGATAAAATGATGTCAGTCATAACATAAAAACTAAAAATTATGTAAGTCATAATTGACATAAGACGTCATCATTTCGAGTTGTCATCATTTTGACTTATGTAATAATTTTGACTTTTTAATTTCATAATTTCGATTTAGAATGTCAACTTGCAACTTTTTCAAAATTTTGATTGTCATCATTTTTACTTTTTGCCATAATTACATTTTAGTATGTCATTTTAGTGTGTCATAATTTAAATTTTTTGTATCATAATTTCATTTTAGTATGTTGAAACTTTTTAATAATTTTGACTTTAAATCTCAAATTTGATCGTCAATTTCAACTTTCTACACCAAATTTTGACTTTTTATGTCAGAATTATGATTTACCAGAGCGTTTTTTTGAGAAAAAAAAATATTTAGAAAAATATAATAAGCATAATAAAAAATAATTAAAGGTTGCAATGTTATGATTACTCAGAGCTGCTTTGGTTCTGAAACAAAAACAAAACAACACTACAATAAGGTTTCATTTG
Organism: Gobiocypris rarus; assembly: GCA_023029165.1. Classification (NCBI taxonomy): domain Eukaryota; kingdom Metazoa; phylum Chordata; class Actinopteri; order Cypriniformes; family Gobionidae; genus Gobiocypris; species Gobiocypris rarus. The sequence goes on from CM040928.1 coordinate 1,944,373, forward strand.
CTGACTTCATGCACTCGATTGAATTGATTGGATGGTTGGTTGTGGTTTGCTATTGGCTGAGCTGATGTGATTGACAGCTTGCCCCGCCCTCGTCATTAGAGAAGAGATGTCAATATTATTCTGATTCAAAATTACCAGGAACATGAATTTAAAACAATAATGACGTGCATGGATAAATCATTTAGACTAAATACTGCAGTAGTCCACTCTGATTTCATGGTGACTTTAAAGCCAGTCAGCGTCCAGCAGAAAGGATTTGATCAGCGTTCAAGCGTGGCCTCCATGGTGACGATGTGGGACTGTCATTGAATTTGTTCCAGTCCTCTGGTCCCAGATCTGAGCCGTTCATCTCCTCGCAGACGTGAGTCAGTAGCACGTGCGCCATCCACGGGACGTTTCCCTGACAACAGATGAGGGACAGTGCTGGACCAATCCACACCTTCAGGGTGACTCTCCACGAGACACACTACACTCAGACCCTAGTGAGCTGCTCTGCTGTCTACACAGGCAGCAACTTTGTGCCACATACAGTAAATGCACCTCATTAGGCATCTTTGCACATCCGGATTAAAGTCCCCATGAAATCAAAATGAACGTTTTTTGGCTTTCAGTATGAATATGTTAGCGTTACTGTTATCTATAAGCTAGTGCGCTCCAAAACAATGACAACATTCACATTTAGAAGACAGAAGCATTCAAAACTTACAGTCTTTCACTTCTGCCAATATGGATCAGTGATATTGATGACATCACTCTGCACTTCATCTTCTCATCAGATTTTCTGTCCAATCTCTGCTCTCTAGAATCTGAAGCCCCGCCCCCACACTATAAATAGAGGCTGAAGCTGCGGCTGAAATCAGTCACTTGTTCACACATTCACTATTTTCTACATGGTGCACCATATAGGGGACAGGGAACGATCAGACAGTGCACTATATAGGGGACAGGGAACGATCAGACAGTGCACCATATAGGGGACAGGGAACGATCAGACAGTGCACCATATAGTGGATAGGGAACGATCAGACAGTGCACCATATAGGGGACAGGGAACGATCAGACAGTGCACTATAGGGGATAGGGAACCATCAGACAGTGAACTATATAGGGAAAGGAACGATCAGACAGTGAACTATATAGGGGACAGGGAGCGATCAGACAGTGAACTATAGGGGACAGGGAACGATCAGACAGTGCACTATATAGGGGACAGGGAACGATCAGACAGTGCACTATATAGGGGACAGGGAACGATCAGACAGTGCACTATATAGGGGAAAGGGAACCATCAGACAGTGCACTATATAGGGAAAGGGAACCATCAGACAGTGAACTATATAGGGGACGAGGAGCGATCAGACAGTGCACTATATAGGGGACGAGAGCGATCAGACAGTGCACTATATAGGGGACAGGGAACCATCAGACAGTGCACTATATAGGGAAAGGGAACGATCAGACAGTGCACTATATAGGGGAAAGGGAACGATCAGACAGTGCACTATATAGGGGACAGGGAATGATCAGACAGTGCACTATATAGGGGACAGGAACGATCAGACAGTGCACTATAGGGAAAGGGAACGATCAGACAGTGCACTATATAGGGGAAAGGGAACGATCAGACAGTGCACTATATAGGGAAAGGGAACGATCAGGCAGTGCACTATATAGGGGACAGGGAACCATCAGACAGTGCACTATATAGGGGAAAGGGAACGATCAGACAGTGCACCATATAGGGGACAGGAACGATCAGACAGTGCACTATATAGGGGACAGGGAACGATCAGACAGTGCACTATATAGGGGACAGGGAACGATCAGACAGTGCACTATATAGGGAAAGGAACCATCAGACAGTGCACTATATAGGGAAAGGGAACCATCAGACAGTGAACTATATAGGGGACAGGAACGATCAGACAGTGCACTATATAGGGACAGGAGAGCGATCAGACAGTGCACTATATAGGGGACAGGGAACCATCAGACAGTGCACTATATAGGGGATAGGGAGCGATCAGACAGTGCACTATATAGGGGAAAGGAACGATCAGACAGTGCACTATATAGGGGACAGGGAATGATCAGACAGTGCACTATATAGGGACAGGGAACGATCAGACAGTGCACTATATAGGGGAAAGGAACGATCAGACAGTGCACTATATAGGGGAAAGGGAGCGATCAGACAGTGCACTATATAGGGGAAAGGAACGATCAGGCAGTGCACTATATAGGGATAGGGAACAAACAGACAGTGCACTATATAGGGGATAGGGAACGATCAGACAGTGCACTATATAGGGGATAGGGAACAAACAGACAGTGCACTATATAGGGGATAGGGAACAAACAGACAGTGCACTATATAGGGGATAGGAGCGATCAGGCAGTGCACTATATAGGGATAGGGAGCGATCAGGCAGTGCACTATATAGGGGATAGGGAACAAACAGACAGTGCACTATATAGGGGACAGGGAACCATCAGACAGTGCACTTTATAGGGGATAGGGAACAATCAGACAGTGCACTATATAGGGGATAGGGAACAATCAGACAGTGTGTATCCGTCCTTCGGATGAGACGTTAAACCGAGGTCCTTACTCTCTGTGGTCATTAAAAATCCCAGGATCCCTTCCATAAAGAGTAGGTGTGTCACCCCGGCATCCTGGCCAAATTAGCCCTGGCTTCATCACCCTGTCTCCTCTCCACCAATCAGCTGGTGTGTGGTGGGCGTTCTGGCACAATATGGCTGCCGTCGCATCATCAGGTGGTGCTGCACATTGGTGGTGGTTGAGGAGATTCCCCCCTCCTATATGTAAAGCTCTTTGAGTGCCTTGAATAGCGCTATATAAATGTAACAAATTATTATTATTATTACTATTATCCCCTATATAGTGCAGAGAGAAATTGAGTAAAAAACATCAAACATTAAATGACAATGTCTTTTTTGCAAGATCATGCATTTGGTGATATAAATCTGACCCCATAATGTGTCATTTTTTATAATATGTAATCATTAACATGTACTGAATTAAGTATATATGATCAACATTTCATTGCAATGCATTTTGTGCTTGCTTCACTGTGAAGGACACACACAGCGCTGTCTGAGTTTACTTTAAGCAATATAGTTTATAAAACTCCTGCAAAACAACAGCATTCTGTTTAGCCTCAGTATTATTCTGCATCGGGCTTTTGAGTGGGCTAAAAATAACTCACAGCAGTGAATCCTTGAATTTATAAAATCAATTGTTCTGTCAGAACTGTATATAAATGCGAGCGAGTCATCTCTAGTTACTTAGTTTAAATGAAACAAATAAATGCACTGAGAGACTGTGAGATCGTCATTTTGTGCTGACGTTCAGGGTCTTATTTGTCACTTTCATACTTCAATCTAATGCCTTATCTCCTCAGTCCTGAGAAGCTCTTCAAGGTCGTTCTAATGTTGGTTCAGGGTCAGTCAGGTGTCATATCGCCACAGAGAACTACTTAACACACCGGGGGTAAAGCAAATCTCCTCAATCACAGCTGAATTTGCCAGTCAGGGAGGACTGGGCTCACATATGCTGGCGGGTTTAGCGCGTGTGATGAGAGCAGTCGGCCGTGGTGATTTAGATGTGAATCGGGGCCAGGAGAGGGTCCCGCCGAGGTGATAAACGACCAGCAGATGATTCAGCCAAACCTGGGAGCTGAGCGCTTTCTAATGCTGTAATGTGAGACGGCTCACTTTCATACAGCGTTCAGCTCTGTGTGCTGTGTTCTGGTGCAACGTCTTTTACACAGTTTACACTATACTGTTAAAAAGTTCATATGGAAGAAGTCACTAAGTCTGCATCTATTTGAAAAATACAATTAAATCAGTAATATTGTAAAATATTAGTCCAGTGTAAATCAGCTGAATATATAGTAAAGTTTGATTTATTCCTGTGAATGTATCATCATTACTCCAGTCTTCAGTGTCACATGACCCTTCACTAATCATTCTCATATGAGGATCTGATGATCAACACAGTTATGATTATTATCAGAGTTGAAAATAAAAACAGAGATACATTTTGTTTTTCAGGATTCTTAGATGAACAGCATTTATTTTAAATATAATCGTTTGTAACATTATAAATGTTTTTACTGTCACTTTTGTTTAATTTCATGCATCCTTGCTGAATAAAAACATTTATTTTAAAAGCATAGTGTATAATTAGTGATTGTTTGTTTTAACGGCAAAATTATTTTGACGAGATGCATTAAAAATGTATCACACAACTAAACAAAAGAGCAAGTCATTGACAAAGTTTTAATTGCAGCAGTCTATTTAACATGTTTAATTCATCTGAAAGAATCATTTTAGTGAATGATTCAATGACTCACTCATAAAGACTTCACTTGTTTCATTACTGGATGAATCAGTGTTTTTGAATGAATCTTCTGGAGTTAATGATTCAATTACTCACTCATAAAAGCTACACTTGTTTCATTACTGGATGAATCAGTTTTTTTGAACGAATCTTTGGAGTGAATGATTCAATGACTCACTCATAAAGACTTCACTTGTTTCATTACTGGATGAATCAGTGTTTTTGAATGAATCTCTGGAGTGAATGATTCAATGACTCACTCATAAAGACTTCACTTGTTTCATTACTGGATGAATCAGTGTTTTTGAATGAATCTCTGGAGTGAATGAGTCAATGACTCACTCATAAAAGCTACACTTGTTTCATTACTGGATGAATCAGTGTTTTTGAACGAATCTTTGGAGTGAATGATTCAATGACTCACTCATAAAGACTTCACTTGTTTCATTACTGGATGAATTAGTGTTTTTGAACGAATCCTTGGAGTGAATGATTCAATGACACTCATAAAGACTTCACTTGTTTCATTACTGGATGAATCAGTGTTTTTGAATGAATCTTCTGGAGTTAATGATTCAATGACTCACTCATAAAAGCTACACTTGTTTCATTACTGGGTGAATCAGTGTTTTTGAACAAATCTTTGGAGTGAATGATTCAATGACTCACTCATAAAAGCTACACTTGTTTCATTACTGGATGAATCAGTGTTTTTGAACGAATCTTTGGAGTGAATGATTCAATGACTCACTCATAAAGACTTCACTTGTTTCATTACTGGATGAATCAGTGTTTTTGAATGAATCTTCTGGAGTGAATGATTCAATGACTCACTCATAAAAGCTACACTTGTTTCATTACTGGATGAATCAATGTTTTTCATGATTTAACAAGCTGTTAACATTGATTGTTGCTAGCATTTTTTTTACATGTTATTAGCATGATTTTGCAAGTTGCTTAAATGTTTTAACGTAGTATGTTGCTATCATGATTTAACATGTTGCTAGCCAACTTGATTAAATGGTAGTCATTACTTAAGCCACGTACAAGAAAGCTAGTTTTGTCTTCTGTAATGAAGTAGCTGATGATCCCAATTTAGTCCGAGACAAAAGCGCACATAAACCTAAACCTCGTCAGAGCGACAGACGCTGTTCATGTGTGTGTAATGAAATGAAGAGGCATTGGTTTTATGATGATAGTGCTGTCGTCCTGCTGTTTCCATCAGCGTGGCACAGCATCCTCGGCCAACATTCTGCGGTTGGTATGGCGCTGTACAGCTCTTTGTGCAGGAGGACAGGTGGACGGGTTTGACATGACAGTCCAAATGGGATGAAGTCCACGTCTGTAATTGTCATCAAAAAATAAAAGAGCTCCAAGAGCTGAAGAAAACAGGCCTGCAAACGGCCAGATCCACCTGCTGACGCCAGTCACACACAGCGGCACAAACCCACGCAAACACACACGCACACACACACGCAAACACACACGCAAACACACGGGTCTGTGCGTCCGCCTGCTCTGCTCTCGCTCTAAACGCTGCCAACTGCTTCTGCCATTCATTCATCTCTCTGAAATGCCCTGGATAATTTATCTATGGATCATTTGTCACGCGAAGACTTTAGACTGATTATCTATTCTTTGCCACTATCCATCTATCCATCCATCCATCCATCCGTCTGTCCGTCTATCTACACTATATTTGCCAAAACTTTTGGGACGCATGCCTTCACATGATAATTTAATGCCATCCCATTCTTAATCCGTAGGGTTTAATATGGAGTCGGTCCACCCTTTGCAGCTCTAACAGCTTCAGCTCTTCTGGGAAGGCTTTCCTCAAGGTTTAGGAGTGTGTTTATGGGGATTCTTCTAGAAGCGCATTTGTGAGGTCAGGCACTGATGTTGGACGAGAAGGCCTGGCTCGCAGTCTCCGCTCTAATTCATCCCAAAGGTGTTCTATCGGGATGAGGTCAGGACTCTGTGCAGGCCAGTCAAGTTCCTCCACACCAAACTCACTTATCCATGTCTTTATGGAGCGATGCTTTGTGCACTGGAGCGCAGTCATGTTGGGACAGGAAGGGGACATCCACAAACTGATCCCACAAAGTCAGGAGCATGAAATTGTCCAAAATGTCTTGGTGAAGCATTAAGAGTTCCTTTCACTGGAACAAAGGAGCCAAGCCCAACCCCTGAAAAACAACCCCACCCCATAATCCCCCCTCCACCAAACTTTACACTTGGCACAATGCAGTCAGGCAAGTCCTGTTCTGGCAACCGCCAAACCCAGACTCGTCCATGGGATTGTCAGACAGAGAAGCGTGATTGGTCACTCAGAGAACACGTCTCACTGCTCTAGAGTCCAGTGGTGGCGTGCTTTACCCCACTGCATCCCACGCTTTGCATTGCTCTTGGTGATGTAAGGCTTGGATGAGCTGCTCGGCCATGGAAACCCATTCCATGAAGCTCTCTCCGCACTGTTCTTGAGCTCATCTGAAGGCCGATCGTATTTAATTTCAGTTAATGCATTATTTTAAGTAATGATTAATTAAAGATTTTAGTTTTAATAACCCTGGTTCAGTATCTTGTTGAATATATTACAAACCACAACACCGTTTCCTAAAAGTGACCCGGATACACTTTTAGTGACACAAAACGAATAAACAGACGGGAATTAGTGATGGGTCGATCATGAACGATTCATTCATTTCCTTCATTTTGATTAACGATTTTGCTGAAGGAGATTCAAAGATCCTTGTCAGTAAAATGATCTGAACTTCCCATCACTTTCATTGTCCGACCAAAAAAATGAACACAAATAAACCCGGAGGCCCATGTGTGCGGCGTTAGCTCTGCTCTGCGATGCTCGGGATGTTTGTGAAGGTCACAGTCAAGTCCTTGGACAGATGCGATAAGGGACTTTGCTCAGCGGTCTTATCCACTGGACCGGCGCTGACCTCTGGATTCAATAGTGAGCTGCAAACCCATCTCCAGCAGTCAGATCACTGGATTGATTTGGGGATGAGACGGAGAGAGAGAGAGAGAGAGAGAGAGAGAGAGACACCGAGCCTCTGTCAATGCCCCCGTCTGAGCACTGCTTTAATTCAGCAGTTTTTGGTCGATGTGGGAGGGTTGGAGTCTGACAGGCTTTTTTGCCCGTCATCTAATGCAAAGGTGTAATGGGAAAACGCCTCGAGCCGCCTGCACGCCCAGTTTGCCCAGCCTAGACAATCGAGCGTCGCTGCCAAGCTCGGCTCGCTCCTGAAGACAGCCTGTCAATCGCGGCTGCAGCGGAAATAAAAGCCTGGCAAACCGGAGGGGGGGATTGAGACTCACCGAAACACGCAGACAATATCTGACACAACAGCTCTTTACAGTCTTTCAGAATCCAGCTTCAAAATTGCAATGAAGGGAGAAAAAAATTACAGCCTTGTTAAATTCCTTTGTTTTCGTGTCCCTGCAGGATGAAAACAATGTCCTTTTGTTTATCAAAGTCTGCTTCAAAACTGAACTGTTTTCCTTACGTTGAGATACATTTTTTTTTCTCTCCAATGTCTCATAACAATACATTTACTTTCTTATTCTTACTGGGATGCATTGTGAGTTATAATAAGTCATATTAGAGACGAGAGATGCTGAGAAATCGCCCAGAACAAACCAGGTCAGAAACATGACAAAGTGATATGTGAATGTTTCAGTCTTGTGTAGAAATGCTGAAGGGACTGGGGTTTTCACAATTACAGATACCATTGATTGATTTCATTAGCTATATACATCGTTTATTAATAATAAGGCTGATGATGCCGCGAGAAAAGCAGAACAAAGCGACTTTCAAGTAAAGTAGGGCGATAGTGGATCCGTCATGCAATGCATGTTAAAAAACGTTGTAATAACCATCAATCACAAATAATTTGCTGCATTAGGCCGATATTATAATATATAACACTCAGCATGTAATCCGGCGTTTCATGTTTTTCTTTGAGGATAAACTTTGTTCTCTGCTTTTATCGCGTCTCAGAATCATAATTATGTTTAACTGAGTGGGAAATATTTTTTCTTAACAGCACAAAACTGCTCTTAGATAAACATGTGCTAACTATCGTAACACTGTTTTCATCATTTTGCTTTATGCAAATATCTATCTATCTATCTATCTATCTATCTATCTATCTATCTATCTATCTATCTATCTATCTATCTATCTATCTATCTATCTATCTATCATCTATCTATCTATCTATCTATCTATCTATCTATCTATCTATCTATCTATCTATCTATCTATCTATCTATCTATCTATCTATCATCTATCTATCTATCTATCTATCTATCTATCTATCTATCTATCTATCATCTATCTATCTATCATCTATCTATCTATCTATCTATCTATCTATCTATCTATCTATCATCTATCTATCTATCTATCTATCTATCTATCTATCATCTATCTATCTATCTATCTATCATCTATCTATCTATCTATCTATCTATCTATCTATCTATCTATCTATCTATCTATCTATCTATCTATCTATCTATCATCTATCTATCTATCTATCTATCTATCTATCTATCTATCTATCTATCTATCTATCTATCTATCTATCTATCTATCATCTATCTATCTATCTATCTATCTATCTATCTATCTATCTATCTATCTATCTATCATCTATCTATCTATCATCTATCTATCTGTCATCTATCTATCTATCATCTATCTATCTGTCATCTATCTATCTATCATCTATCTATCTGACATAAATAATACAAATAAAGGTAAAAGCAGATGTACTCTCCTCTTTGTGTGTTTTACTAAGTGTTACAACTCATCTGTTGATCTGCTCTGCCTCCTAATGGTACAATGCTGCAAATGCAAAAGTACAGAACAAACAGAGTCACACAGTCTCTCTCTCTCTCTCTCTCTCTCTCTCTCTCTCTCTCTCTCTCTCTCTCTCTCTCTCTCTCTCTCTCTCTCTCTCTCTCTCTCTCTCTCTCTCTCTCACACACACACACACACACACACACACACACGTCTGGTTCACTGTCTTTGTGGGGACTCTCCATAGACACAATGATTTTTGTACTGTACAAACTGTATATTCTATCCCCTTACACTAACTCTACCCCTAAACCTCACACACACACACACACAACCCCTTTCAAAAGAACTCAATCCCCAGGATTCTGTTCACCCTGTGTGGTCAAGCAGCTGTGTGTTCGGCCACAGGAAGTGTGGAGCTCTGCTGCTTCCTGTTCTGGGTGTGACGGATCGTGTGTGAGTTTACTGATGTGCTGATGACACGTTTCTGGGAGCTGAAATGCAGTGTGATGTGTGTTGGGTCTCAGCGCACCTGTTTCTGGAGCTCAGCGCAACACGAGGAACAAATCACTGGATTCCTGAAGAACACCCATCCGTGGCCCAGGACATGGACTTTTCGTTTTTACTCTTGATCTTTGGTTAAGAATCCTGGAAAAAAAAAAAATATGACTGTTTTCAACACTGATAATAATCATAAATGTTTGTTGAGCATCAAATCCTCATATGAGAATGATTAGTGAAGGATCATGTGACACTGAAGACTGGAGTAATGATGATAAATTCAGCTTTGATCACAGTAATAAATCACACTTTACTCTACAGGTCCTTCTCAAAAAATTAGCATATTGTGATAAAAGTTCATTATTTTCCATAATGTAATGATAAAAATTAAACTTTCATATATTTTAGATTCATTGCACACCAACTGAAATATTTCAGGTCTTTTATTGTTTTAATACTGATGATTTTGGCATACAGCTCATGAAAACCCAAAATTCCTATCTAAAAAAAATAGCATATTTCATCTGACCAATAAAAGAAAAGTGTTTTTAATACAAAAAAGTCAACCTTCAAATAATTATGTTCAGTTATGCACTCAATACTTGGTGGGGAATCCTTTTGCAGAAATGACTGCTTCAATGCGGCGTGGCATGGAGGCGATCAGCCTGTGGCACTGCTGAGGTGTTATGGAGGCCCAGGATGCTTCGATAGCGGCCTTAAGCTCATCCAGAGTGTTGGGGCTTGCGTCTCTCAACTTTCTCTTCACAATATCCCACAGATTCTCTATGGGGTTCAGGTCAGGAGAGTTGGCAGGCCAATTGAGCACAGTAATACCATGGTCAGTAAACCATTTACCAGTGGTTTTGGCACTGTGAGCAGGTGCCAGGTCGTGCTGAAAAACAAAATCTTCATCTCCATAAAGCTTTTCAGCAGATGGAAGCATGAAGTGCTCCAAAATCTCCTGATAGCTAGCTGCATTGACCCTGCCCTTGATAAAACACAGTGGACCAACGCCAGCAGCTGACATGGCACCCCAGACCATCACTGACTGTGGGTACTTGACACTGGACTTCAGGCATTTTGGCATTTCCTTCTCCCCAGTCTTCCTCCAGACTCTGGCACCTTGATTTCCCAATGACATGTAAAATTTGGCGACAGTCCAGTGTTGCTTCTCTGTAGCCCAGGTCAGGCGCTTCTGCCGCTGTTTCTGGTTCAAAAGTGGCTTGACCTGGGGAATGCGGCACCTGTAGCCCATTTCCTGCACACGCCTGTGCACGGTGGCTCTGGATGTTTCTACTCAGACTCAGTCCACTGCTTCCGCAGGTCCCCGAGGTCTGGAATCGGTCCTTCTCCACAATCTTCCTCAGGGTCCGGTCACCTCTTCGTTGTGCAGTGTTTTTGCCACACTTTTTCCTTCCCACTGACTTCCCACTGAGGTGCCGTGATACAGCACTCTGGGAACAGCCTATTGGTTCAGAAATGTCTTTCTGTGTCTTACCCTCTCGCTTGAGGGTGTCAATGATGGCCTTCTGGACAGCAGTCAGGTCGGCAGTCTTACCCATGATTGCGGTTTTGAGTAATGAACCAGGCTGGGAGTTTTTAAAAGCCTCAGGAATCTTTTGCAGGTGTTTAGAGTTAATTAGTTGATTCAGATGATTAGGTTAATAGCTCGTTTAGAGAACCTTTTCATGATATGCTAATTTTTTGAGATTTTGGGTTTTCATGAGCTGTATGCCAAAATCATCAGTATTAAAACAATAAAAGACCTGAAATATTTCAGTTGGTGTGCAATGAATCTAAAATATATGAAAGTTTAATTTTTATCATTACATTATGGAAAATAATGAACTTTTATCACAATATGCTATTTTTTTTAGAAGGACCTGTATATTCAAATAGAGAACAGCTGATCTACACTGGAGAGATATTTCATTGTTTTTACTGAATAAATGCAGGCTTGGTGAGCAGAAGAGACTCATTACTAAATCAGTAAACACATTTCACACTAAAACAACTAAATTTTTACATTTTCTGAAGAAACAGCACCTGAATCACCTGCATTTTTAATTTTTTTCCCTTGCAATGGAAGGTTATTAAGTTCACAGACAGCCCTAAATGCGCCGATCACAGAGGGTTTGGAGTTATTTTAAGCGTGCATGTAAAAGTCAGACGTGCAGAAATGTGACAGAAGCTGTTTATGGACCTTCTAACCTTTTAAGACCTGACAGCTTGGTGATTTTCTTTCTTTCACACAGCGAAACATCAAACAATCTCTGACATGCAGAGTACAGACCTGGGGCCGTATTCACAAAACATTTGAGCTTAGCACTAAGAGTTCTCCTAAATAGCAGTAAAAGTTTTCAGTTAAGAATTTTCTCTTAAAACCTATTCACAAACCTGCTGAGAGCAACTTTACCTAAGGAATAAAGATAAGTCTCAAGCTAGAGTAAGCCTTGTTGCTTTGGGTGATGTCTCAAGTTTGCTCACAAGGGGGTAATCCAACCCCCGGAAAGCGTACCTTCCATAAGGGCGGCCATTTCGGACCCACTTTATATTAGGTGTCCTTTACTACTATGTACTAACATTTTAATTAATAATTTGATACATTGCACTTATTGTGTACATGTTTTTACATTGTACTTACATTTTAAAAAATATCTGCATGTAATTACATCTGTAATTAATTTCTGTAGTTACATTTGTAATTACACAGCTGACACTTCCCTTACACCTAACCCTACCCTTAAACTTACCCATCCCACCACACCTGTCCCTAACCCTACCCGTATCCCACCTCAATATCAGCAAAGGTGTTTTGCAACACAATATGAACACAGTAAGCACATTGTACTTATTTTTTTATGTAAGTACATAGTAGTTAAGGCCACCTAATATAAAGTGGGGCCGCCATTTCTAACCAAGCCATCACCTGCTGTTAGCATCCCATTGACTCCCATTCATTTTGGCGTCACTTAGACAGTGAATAACTTTACATCTGAAGCATTTAAAGAATCCATTTGTCCATTGTTTACTTCTAAAGAAACACGACAATGTATAAAAGGCTCCATTACCTTGTATCTTACACTATCGCCCCGTAGAAACCGGTTTTGTAAAAATAGGCTAACGATTGCGTCATAGCCCCGCGACTCTCTGTCGCACAGTAGAGAAATGACCGTATAGACAGGAGGAGACGCCCACAGGCAATCTTTTACTGTCTATGAGGCAATAGGTGAAACGTGGAGGCATAAAGTCCGACAAAGACAAGGGAGAAGCATGGGGAGAAGCACATAGTGAGCCAAAAGCAACGGGACAAAACATTTCAACAACATGATTGGGATTGGGGGACAATCCAACGCTCTCCATTGACTTTGTATTGCGTGAAGCCGTAGCCTTGTCATATCTGACTTATAACAAAAAACAGAACAAAGTCTAAAAGCTTTAATGTGATACGGTGTACACCAAACAAGCTAAAAAACACATTATGAAGTTTTTATAAGCTGTCGACCACCCCCGCCCCCGAACCAACAAGCGTTTAAGGAGTCTTTATATTTTCTATTATTACTTTTTATTTCAGTTGTTAAACTAAATGAAAATGTTTCTTTGATAACTAGCCTTTTTATTTTATTTCAGTTAATGTTTATTTTTTTAACATGGGTGTTTTTATTAATGCCAAAAGTGTTGACATCTGCCAAAGTGATCGATTTCAGCTTAAGCTTCTCGGTAAAGATGGATATTATTGTAGAACCATTCACAGGCTCTAGAGAAAATCCCCACAATAACCAGCCGCAAACATGAAGTAAGCTAGATATCAGCAGCAGCTCAATCCATTTACTTCCACACGTCTGCCTTCCAGAAGGTCATTTATAAATGTTAAAGGGCAAAAAAAAAAAAAAATGACACAACAGTACCTGAGAGTGTGATGATCTTGGGATCTTGATTCTTGATGTTGGCTGTGTTCAGAATGGAAAACTAGTACACTAACTATACATTAAACATTGCATACTGTCTTTTGAAATAGTATGTGAAACAATACATTATGCAATAATGAGTCTTGAATGTTTATTACAAATACAGTTGATAATAAATAATATAAGGGGCCAAGCACAAAGTCATGCCAGCATGGCTGGGCACCAGACCAACAGCAACAATTAGTAATTAAAGACATATTAAGATGATTTTAGGCAAAATGCCTAAAGTAATTTTGGCATCATGCGTCAACTTTGTTGCGGAGGTATATAAAAATATTTCCGTCTTCCAATACAAAATCCACAACTTTTAATCACCGTGGTCTGAAGATGATACGATTCGATTTTGGTGAAAATAGGACAAACTGTCTACGAGGAGTTTGCTCATGATCAGAAGTTATTCGAATTTTTGGAAATTTCATTATAACGTTTGACCACAAGGTGGTGCTGCCCTGAAACTTTTTGAGTACTCTCGGGGCATGTTGCCGAAGACACATACCGAATTTTATAAATATAGCATTTCACGTCTAAATTCAAAATGGCCGACGTCCCAAAATGTAAGATATGGGAAAATTGGGTATTGTTCGACTTGGCATGCTACACAGAATCTAAATCTCTCATATCTCCAGACCACTAGGTGGCACTGTGCCGAAACAGCAGAGGTAGACTCAGGTCATGGTTGCCATAAAACACACCAAGTTTGGTCAAAATACAGTAAAGCATTGCGGAGATGTGGCCTCACGTCCATTTTGGCATGCTCTTTGTCGAATTCGTTGGGAAACGGTTTGATGAATCGACTTGAGTTCCATAACTTTTGTCGCCATGTTCTGAAGATGATCTGGTTCAATTTGTTAATTCGTGAAAATTCGTGGCAACGGCCAAGGAAGAGTTAAAAAAAGTAGGTTTTTCGGAAAATAAAATGTAATCGATTCATCTTGAGCCAAGTTTCTAGACCATATGGTTTAAAAGTTATTAGCACAAAAGTAAGTCAAGTTTTGGACAGGTGGTGGCGCTAGAGAGATTGAGTTAGAGACTCCAAATTTGCCATGGTGACAGATCAGACTGTCCTCTATCTGTGCACCAAATGTCATAACTTTCCCACAAGCGATTCTATGAGCTACATAGACTCAAGAGCGGAAGCGGCAGCAGAAGAAGGCTAACAGATAAAAATAGGCCCCTAATTATTTTCATTTATATACATTTCATGCATAAAGTAAGATAATAGTAAGAAAAGTATAGTAGTATGCGATTCCAAACACAGCCTCTCTTTCATGTCCATGATGTAAAGGCATCTCCTCATCTTTCCATCACTTACTCTGGTGAAAAAACAAGAAAACAGAAGTCATAAATCATAAGAGTACAGTCAATAAAAGACCTTACTCACCTGTTGAGTAACAAAACGCCATCATCTCATTGCCTAAAAATCAATTGTTTTAAAATTCTCCCAACATATTTAAACACTTTTTCAATAAAGCAAAGCAGCCGATCAAGCTTGAGCTGTGATTTAATAATCCAAATCCTGTTCAAAGAAATCAAACAAACACTGACAGTCATTTCTTTATAATACAGTTCCTTCACATAATAAATCATACCAGTGCACTGAATGCTTGCCAACGAGGTTTATATACATTTACAAAACAATATTTAACGTCAGAAGAAACGTTCAGGTGGGCATTTTATCAGTCTTGTCCAGGGTCATGTTATAAGAACTTTCCAGCCCATCATCATCAAATAAATGTCAACAAAAAGAGACTTCTACACTTTTGAAGGTCCACCATCCTCCTGTAATCCAAACAGGTCATTCACATTCAACTGTGAAGCTTGACTCGAGTCTATCAGCACCATCTGAAACCATGTATCCGAGGGTCTCCCGCTTCTCAAGGCAGAGATCCAGAGACGGTCTCTTTCTGCTGCAGCTTCAGGATCAGTTCCAGCAGGTTCATCTGCATCATCACCTCCTGTGACACACAGAAAGAAAGAGATGCAGAGAAGGAGTAACCCAGCTAACAGAGAGCGCTCTCAGAACTTCTGGCAAGGTTCTCTCAAAGTTAAGAACAAACGTTCTTTGAGTAACCTTAATGGAGTGGTTACAGTCGGAGTCCAGAAGTAAAAACTCCCTTTATTGAAATTGATTTTTAGCTATAGCTAAGAAACCTGTAAAACTAGGTCTTACTGTGAGCTACAAGGTTGTTAAAGGGTTAGGTCACCCAAAAATGAAAATTAGCTGATGATTTACTCGCCCTGGTGTGTATGACATCCTTCTTCCAGACGAATACAATCAGAGTTATATTAAACATGTCCTGGCTCTTCCAAGGTTTATAATGGAAGTGACTTCTTTCCTCGTTTATGAAGTCTTGTTTGTGTAAGAAAAATATCTATATTTAAAACTTGATAGACTAAAATAAAGTAATATAGTTTTAAATATGGATCTTTTTCTGCCGTGTGAAGCACTTTTATGATGGATGGATGCACTTTTATGATGGAGAGATGCACTTTTATGATGGATGGATGCACTTTTATGATGGATGGATGCACTTTTATGATGGAGAGATGCACTTTTATGATGGATGGATGCACTTTTATGATGAATAGATGCACTTTTATGATGGATGGATGCACTTTTATGATGGAGAGATGCACTGATGATGGAGAGATGCACTTTTAAGATGATAGATGCGCTTTTATGATGATAGATGCACTTTTATGATGATAGATGCACTTTTATGATGATAGATGCACTTTTATGATGATAGATGCACTTTTATGATGGATAGATGCACTTTTATGATGATAGATGCGCTTTTATGATGATAGATGCACTTTTATGATGATAGATGCACTTTTATGATGGATAGAAGCCCTTTTATGATGGATAGATGCGCTTTTATGATGATAGATGCACTTTTATGATGGATAGATGCACTTTTATGATGGAGAGATGCACTTTTATGGTGATAGATGCACTTTTATGATGGAGAGATGCACTTTTATGATGGAGAGATGCACTTTTATGATGGAGAGATGCACTTTTATGATGGAGAGATGCACTTTTATGATGATAGATGCACATTTATGATGGATGGATGCACTTTTATGATGGATAGATGCACTTTTATGATGGAAAGATGCAGTTTTATGATGGATGGATGCACTTTTATGATGATAGATGCACATTTATGATGGATAGATGCACTTTTATGATGGATGGATGCACTTTTATGATGGATAGATGCACTTTTATGATGGATGGATGCACTTTTATGATGGATGGATGCACGTTTATGATGGATGGATGCACTTTATGATGGATGGATGCACTTTTATGATGGATAGATGCACTTTTATGATGATAGATGCACTTTTATGATGATAGATGCACATTTATGATGGATAGATGCACTTTTATGATGGATGGATGCACTTTTATGATGGATGGATGCACTTTTATGATGATAGATGCACATTTATGATGGATGGATGCACTTTTATGATGGATGGATGCACTTTTATGATGGATAGATGCACTTTTATGATGATAGATGCAAATTTATGATGGATAGACGACTTTTATGATGGATGGATGCACTTTTATGATGGATAGATGCACTTTTATGATGGATGGATGCACTTTTATGATGGATGGATGCACTTTTATGATGGATAGATGCACTTTTATGATGGATGGATGCACTGATGATGGATGGATGCACTTTTATGATGGATAGATGCACTTTTATGATGATAGATGCAAATTTATGATGGATAGATGCACTTTTATGATGGATGGATGCACTTTTATGATGGATGGATGCACTTTTATGATGGATGGATGCACTTTTATGATGGATAGATGCACTTTTATGATGGATGGATGCACTGATGATGGATGGATGCACTTTTATGATGGATAGATGCACTTTTATGATGATAGATGCACTTTTATGATGGATAGATGCACTTTTATGATGGATGGATGCACTTTTATGATGGATAGATGCACTTTTATGATGATAGATGCACTTTTATGATGGAGAGATGCACTTTTATGATGATAGATGCACTTTTATGATGGATAGATGCACTTTTATGATGGATGGATGCACTTTTATGATGGATAGATGCACTTTTATGATGGATAGATGCACTTTTATGATGGATAGATGCACTTTTATGATGGATGGATGCACATTTATGATGGATAGATGCACTTTTATGATGATGATGGATGGATGCACTTTTATGATGGATAGATGCACTTTTATGATGGATGGATATACTTTTATGATGGAGAGATGGACTTCATAACTGAGGAAACAACTTTTTTTTTTTGATTGTATTCGTCTGAAAGAAAAATGTCATACACACTAGGATGACTTGAGGAAGAGTAAATCATGGGCTAATTTTCATTTTTGAGTGAACTATCCCTTTAATGGATGGTATATGCTTCTGTTGAAGCCATCAGCCTGCATTAGTTCAACTTATTTTTAAAAAACGATTGTGCTTACTCATCCTTCCCTCGGTAGCCTGACAAGCTAGACCCACATCGAGATGTTGGGTGTGGGAACTCGCCATTGGCAGGGTTCAATCAGAGGGCCGGGATAAACAGATGTCTTTCAGATTCCCTCTGCACGCAGTAGTGCTACAACCAACCAGAGCAACGTGAAGCGGTGCTAGATGATAGATTAAACTTTATCTAAAGTTTTATCTAAAGCTAAACTCCAAACACATCTTCCCTTCTTAAGAATGACTTCAGTGCTGTTCTTTGTTATTTTCTCAAAGAAAAGCTTAACAACAAGTCTTCCAGAGTTGTGTATCACTAGTGCAGTCACAGTGTCCGTTTCCCAGATTCCTGCCTTTATTACAGAGGAGAATATGCTCAGCCCCTCCCTCCGAATATTATGATTGCTACCAAAGCTTCGAAGCTCAAAAAATGGTATTCAGCCCTAGTATTTTCGACAGTGAACTTCAGCGAACATTCAGAAAGGAAAGACAGTGACCTGCGGGTTGGTGGTGATGTAGAATCCCGGTACGCCTGCTTTCTCCAGCGTGTTCTGTTGATCCAGAACCTTCTGGTCCATTTCAGCCACGATCTTCTCGTCCATCATCCTTTGCTCCTCTTTCACTCGCTGATCAAGAGCCTGAAACGGTGACAGTCAGACAGTGTTTGCCGCGGGACTCGATAAAAAGACCATCTTACCTCATTCTCGCCTCGCTGGCCGGTTTTCAGAACGGCTAAATTATGAGACTTGCACGTCTGCAGAGCCTGTTTGTGTTTCCGAACCAAATCCTGCTTGAGTGCTGAAACAGACAGACAGACGAATCACACACACTTCTTGTTTTCAGTATGGTCTGAAACACTCACACACACTCACCTCTGTGTTCACTGTGTAGTTTCTGTCTCTGGTTATAGAGGTTTTTCTCCGTCAGGTGTTGAATGTCCAGCAGCCCTTGCACTATTTCATACACCGTCCCGTCGATAAGCGCCTGAGCCAGATCACTGAGAGTGGTGTACGACAGACGTTGCTGAAACGAGCTGAAACAAACACGGTTATTACTCCACTCACATCCGATTTACATGAGCAGAGTGAGAACACATGGAGGAGAGTGTTTAGACTGCCAAAGGATCCATGAGCATACATGATGTAGATTTGCAGAAGTGTGTTGTGATGCAATGAAATATGATGTGATGCCTGTGCCATGAAGACAGTTTCATTGGCTAGCCAGGTAAGTTTCAGTTTAGATTGCGCCAATCCTGGGTTTTAGGTACCATGAAAGTGGCTTGGCTTTAAGCTGTGTTCATCGTCATAGTACCTTAAAGGGGTGATGAATTGAGAAATCAACTTTCACTCAAGCCTTTGATTTATAAAAGGTCATGGTAATAAAAGAATATCCTGTCAGAAAAAAAAAGCTTTTATTGACACCAGGCCCAGCAAATGACAGCTCTCAGATATATACTAATCTATGACATCATAGGAGGGGAAACTCCGCCTCTACATATAAATTTGTACGCCTGCTTCTGTAGCCCCGCCCACCGACTCGTGGAGCTAAACGGATCGCGCTACCGAGCAATAATCATGCTGAAGATAGCAAGATAATCGTTTGTAAACAAGACACAGGTCCAGACTGGATTTGCAGACATATTGAGATTAAAACACAATGCTGTGCCTTCTGGATCCGACAGGAATGGTGCAACACACTTATGTCAGTAAAACATGTTTTTAAATGTGATGGTACTGCATTGTTTCAGATCATTAAGATTATGCGTACGTGTCTAACTGAACATACCTTAGCATGCTGTCACAGGCTGGAGAATCCTTTATTTGTTGGTTCATTGCAATTCGGGATCAGACTCGGACATGTATGGCCAGGGCTCACAAAGCCCAACGTCCCGGGGCTGTTTGTTTCCCAGACGGGCTATCCCTGTCGGCCCGTAAGCCCCATTTTTAATAGTGAAATAACATTCATTTCTTGATCTGCGTTGTTAACTCTCTTGACTTGATATTTGAAGAGTGCGCGCCCACGCATGTGTGCAGTTCGCGCTTATATACACCGATCGGGCGGGCCAAGTAATACAAAAATAAATAAATTGCGGGTGGATGAGAGATAAATCATTGTGTTTGTTTGATAAAGACGGTTTGAGAGCCCTGTGAGACGAATCATTCCGGTTTCAAAACAATCTCACGTGAACTTACAGGGGAGCTGAAGCTCATTAAACCTGCAAATCTTATCCAATCCCAGCCGTGGGCGTTTACTGCCAAGTCTCCAGTGCGGCACGCCCATTGAAAACCAGCGTTCAGGAGAAAGCCTTAAAACCAGTGTAGAAAATACCCCATTACTGATTCATTATGATGTTTTTTAATGTAAAAACCACACAAACGTCATTAGTTGACCTCAGACAACAGTATAAAAAAAAAAAAAGAGCCAGTTCATGACCCTTTTAAGATCCACAGCTAATCTGCTCCGGAGCAGGTTATGTTCTGGATAAGAGATCTCGAACTGAAATTGGTAGGGCTGTAATCTCCCAGTCGATTATTAGTCGATACGTTCTAACTCGACCAAAATTCTGATTGGTCGATTTTTTGCCACTGTCATTTCATTAGTTTTAGCTATCAGGAGATTTTGGAGCACTTCATGCTTCCATCAGCTGAAAAGCTTTATGGAGATGAAGATTTAGTTTTTCAGCACGACCTGGCACCTGCTCACAGTGCCAAAACCACTGGTCAATGGTTTACTGACCATGGTATTACTGTGCTCAATTGGCCTGCCAACTCTCCTGACCTGAACCCCATAGAGAATCTGTGTGATATTGTGAAGAGAAAGTTGAGAGACGCAAGACCCAACACTCTGGATGAGCTTAAGGCCGCTATCGAAGCATCCTGGGCCTCCATAACACCTCAGCAGTGCCACAGGCTGATCGCCT
This sequence comes from Gobiocypris rarus, assembly GCA_023029165.1. Taxonomy (NCBI): domain Eukaryota; kingdom Metazoa; phylum Chordata; class Actinopteri; order Cypriniformes; family Gobionidae; genus Gobiocypris; species Gobiocypris rarus. Next base: position 1,965,445 of record CM040928.1, read on the forward strand.
CCATGCCACGGCGCATTGAAGCAGTCATTTCTGCAAAAGGATTCCCCACCAAGTATTGAGTGCATAACTCAACATAATTATTTGAAGGTTGACTTTTTTGTATTAAAAACACTTTTCTTTTATTGGTCGGGTGAATTATGCTAATTTTTTGAGATAGGAATTTAGGGTTTTCATGAGCTGTATGCCAAAATCATCAGTATTAAAACAATAAAAGACCTGAAATATTTCAGTTGGTGTCCAATGAATCTAAAATATATGAAAGTTTAATTTTATCATTACATTATGGAAAATAATGAACATTTATCACAATATGCTAATTTTTTGAGAAGGACCTGTAGTACTATATTTTGGGAAATCATAGGCTGTGATATTGCGCAGGTGCATGTGATGATCCGCTGTCAGAGCCGACAGACTCTTGTGTGTCCGACTCATTTCAGTGCAAAATAATCAGGTAAAAAACTATTTATTATACTGCAAATAGCCTACTATGTTTATTTATTATTCATTTAGGCAGACAACAAGGCTACCAAGTACTGCGCACAGTCCGCAGTTAATAAAGTTTTTTTCCTAACGTCATTTTTAGTCGAAAATTTCAGAACTAGTCGACCAAGATTTTCTTTGGTTGATTACAGCCCTAGAAATTGGACCAATCAGCTCTGAGCAAAGTGGCATGTCTGACGCAATAAAGTCACTCCCCCAGTTTCTCTTGCTTCATATTAAAGGTCACTAGAAAAAAATATATTTGATACACTTGCACTATTCGTGACACTCGCTGTCTTTTTAGCCTCTGCCGTGTGAATATATATCATGAACACTGACACTCAAAGGTCTTCACGGCAACCAGTCAAAATAAAAGTTTGGTTTAACTTGAAGAAATTGACAGAAATATATTAGGCTACTGAGAACTGAACACTTTTTTATGGTATTTCACATCTTGTAAAAAGGGGATTTAATCTTAGGCAAAAGAGTTTTGAATCTCGTTGGCTCTCTCGCGAGAAGTGAATCACATGTTCGTTCTCTGTGTTGAAAAGCCTGTGATTGGCTGTACAGTACTGATGTCACACTTTCATGTGAGTTTTAGCCTGAGTTTTAAGAGAAAGCCTATGATCAGCATCATGGTATCAACAAAGCCGGATTGGATTGGTTTGTTTTTGCCAACTCGAAACTGATCCTGTAACCCTGAGTTTGTTCAGCTAGCTTCATGCTACAGGCCCCTGGTGTGGTGTGGTGTGGTGTGTGTGTGTTAGGGCTGGGCGGTATATCGAGTTTGTACAATATATCGATATATTATTTAGAAGCAATACGGAATGAGGCAATACCGTTTATATCGATATACAGTAGATTGAAACAAACGCATCTGAAAAACAGCGGAGCAATCAGAATGAGCTGATGCAGGGAAAGTGCATGATACAACTTGTCCTAAACATGACACGTGCTCCACATTAAGGGCTTCAAAATAAGATACAGTTTACACGTATAGTTTAAAGCAGCTCGCCCAGTCAGACTTTTTGAGAGATAACGTTATACTTGTGCTGACAGACAGATACACACTCGCACTGTTTAATGCGTTTGAAATGTGGTGCTTTCCTCAGTGCATAACTTACATTTCAAAGGTATTTTCTCTATCTGTAAATGTTAGAAAGTTATGCAAATATGTCCATTTTGCTGTCAGGAGAGGAGAGGACGAGCAGCAAACAGACGGAGCGCGATAGGAATGCAATAATTCTGACTAAAATATTTCTAAAATATCTATTGTTGGACAATAAATGTGCCATATGTGGAATTTTAAACCAACAAGTAAGTATATTTTTATGAAATTATAATGGGGTAATCAAATAAAAGCTAATGTGCTTTTGTTTTTATTTTCATTTTTAGTTCAGTGAATTATTAATTTTGTTTTTAGATTGTAATGTTACAATGTTAGAATGTAATGTGATGTGATTTTAACCCACTTTTTGCACCCAATATATTGCATAGCCATCATTAAATTCACTGTAGCCTATTTGTTTATAGCCTTCAATATCAACATTGTTTTTAGGACATCATTGGTCAAGATGTGAAATACAATTATTATTATAATAAATACTGATTTTTTATCCAAATAGAAAAATGTAGAAAATACAGGGATATATACCGTGTATCTAGCCTGACGTGGTCTTACTTAATTCTAGTCAGAATATGAGTCTGGTGCCGCTCCATTGGGCTGAGATTATGGGGCGTGTTTCAACCTAACCAGGAAAGACCTCAATTGGATAGACCCACAACCAATCAGAGCAACGGAGCGACGCGTAACGTTAGTTATCAAATGTCACTGTGTTGCCAAGTCCGTGTTTTTCTCCATGTCCGCCGGTTGAAGCGACCCCAATTATGTGATTATATAAACCCAGGAATGCAAATTTTAGCAGGCAACCTTGCCAAAATAACATATTTTGCCAACCAAACGCAATTTTTTCCGGAGAACCCCCCGGAAAGTTATTGTTTTGGGCTATAGTTTTGAGTAGCAATTGTGCGCGACATTGCAAAAAAACTTGGCAACCCTGTCTGCACGCGCGCTGGATTAAGTAACGTTACAAGAAAAGATGAGTGTAAACGATCTTTCCCAGTGTTGTAAAAAAAAGAATTTAAGGATGCACAGAGTACTTCCCAACACGATCATCGTTTCTGAGAGAAATAGTGAAGGTGAATGCATATACGAACAAGTTCTCCGTTTAGGATAAGAGCAAACTCAACCCAAAGCGCCTTTGATGACGTGGATGATTACGTTACTGTTGATCATCTGTCCATCATCGTCTAAAGCCCGCCCTGATGATTTCATTGGTCCGAACAGTTTCTGTTCAGGCATAATAACTCCTCAATGGATCGAGTCCAGACCGAACTGCCCGAGCAAAAAATGTTGTGGGCGGGGCAAAATTCGGCTGGCATCCAGGCTACCGTGTATCGCCATTCAACCAAAAAATACCGAGATATGATTTTTTGGCCATATCGCCCAGCCCTAGTGTGTGTGTGTACCTGGGCAGGTCCTTCACGAGCGCCTGCAGCTCTGACAGCAGGTAATAGTGTCTCTCTTGTTGTCTGGCAGCATCAGACTGGTCATCACTCACACCGCGGTATGTGTCCATCACACATTCAGCCCTTAAGGAACGGAGAAAAGAGTTCAGTATAAAACAAGTCAATCTGACTGGACGAGCCACGCTCTGTGTTGTTATCGCTAACACTGAAATAAAGATAAAACAGAATAAAAGAAGAACTTTTTTAGAAGAAAATCGGTTAAATACTAATATATCTACAACTAAAACAGAAATAAATATAAATGAAAGATAAATCGAAATATTATAAAAACCCAGTAAAATTAACAAATACAGTTAAAAATAAATAAATAAATCGAATGCAAAATATTAAATAAACTAACACAACATTAACACTGGTCGTACTCATCAGCTGGATGATGTATTATAGTGACGTGGTGACTGTAAACTCTATATTTAGGATGATAATTTATTTATATACATTATAAATTAATTACAAATGATTTATTTTCTATTAATATTTGTATTATTATGATCAACGGTAAGTGTCGAATGTAGACTTAATACAGAAAAAATATATATTAACATCTAAATAAATACCGAAATATGCCAATAAAGTATCGAAAGTCTAAAAGGATAATTTTACATAGATAGTTGTGCATATATATTGACTGCAAGAGAACATTTTAATTATGTATTATTAAAGAACTGCTTAATTTTACACTAAAACAGAGATTACCCGCTTTGTGTTTGAGCTCACAGAGAGGAAGCGATGGATGTTTAAGGTGTGTCGAGTTTAAAAACGAACTTTAATTGAATATACAGCGAGTTTCTTTTAGAGAATCATGTGCTGCGATGATTGTTTTGAAATGTGTATGTGTGTGGAGGTTTGCGCATGCGGAACAACGGTGTCCCGGGGTCCTTCAGCGCACAGGGCTGCCCTTTCATATGCCTTAGAGTTTTCTAGTTGTTGAAATCATCTTTTTTTTTATTCTTTTTTTTATGGAACCTTTTCACATTTCCGAGTTTCTCAGAAGCGGAATTCGCGGTGAATAAGAGACTATACATATATCGATGTCGATATATTTATTGTTTTCCCATTTGCCCAAATAGCAAAAGAAAAACTCCACAAACATGTTTTCACAACTTTCAAAAAGAGGAAAAAAATAGCGAGATATTGATAACGGCAGTCAGAAGAAAGAAATATATCCACATACATTTTTTTTTAAAAACGTTGCAAGATTTACTGCATTAATCTGGTTTCTTTCGTTCTCAAAACACATTTCCCAACGTTTTTTTTTTCTTTCTCTTTTTATGTCGTCTTTAGTCACTTTTAATATAGGCCTAATAGTTCTTCGAATTACCACTGGAGGGAAAATAGGTTTAACATAATAATTTACTATTTTAAACATAGACATCGATAAAAAGAGTAGCCTATTTGTGTTGTAATTCTTGTCTATATAATAATAATAATAATAATAATAATAATAATAATAATAATAATACTAATAATAATAATAATAAATTCCTATTATAGGCTACTCGTTGTATTGCATTAATACTTTTCTTTTTCTTTCTCAAAACATTTCCCTCGCATTTTGTGTGAAGTGATATTTATTTATTTATTTATTTATTTTATTTTTTTATTTATTTATTATAGTTCTTGAAATACCACCATTGACATCAATAAAAATAATACGAATATGTTTGTTGCAATACCTGTCTATATGATAATAATAATAATAATAACTAGAATGTACATTTCCAGAAGAAAATGTGAGTGGTGCTTGCAGTGGCAAAACTCGGGGCCCGGTGGCTACTGTGATGCAAAAAAGCCAAGCAACATGACTGTACGATGTTGTGGAGCTGAGATATGGCTTATTCATGTGTTTGTACGGTTGCTAGGGTACTCTGTTTGGTTGCTATGGAGTAGCTTGTGAGCAACCCATAATGATATTCCAAAAGCTCCTTGTCAGTATGAATGATATAAACCAACCCCCATGTCTCTATGATTTTCTAATCCAGAGATATAGGTCTTGCTAAACTGTTGCTAGGGTACTCTGTTTGGTTGCTATGGAGTGGCTTGGCAGCATCCAATGACGATACAGCAAAAGCTCCTTGTCAGTATGAATGATATAAACCAACCCCCGTTCCTCTATGATTTTCTAATCCAGAGATATAGGTCTTGTTAAACTGTTGCTAGGGTACTCCGTTTGGTTGCTATGGAGTGGCTTGGCAGCATCCAATGACGATACAGCAAAAGCTCCTTGTCAGTATGAATGATATAAATCAACCCCCGTTCCTCTATGACATTCAGATGTGAAGATATACACTGTTGATTTGGGTTGCTAAGGTGCTTAATAACGGTTGCTAGGGCGTGGCTAGGACGTGTTGAAGGTGATTTGTGATTGGCTGTTGATGCCCCGAGTCAAACAAACCCACCCTCATGTTTCTATGACGCTTCTATCCAAAGATATCCATTTGATCTCTTTCAATGGAAGTCTATGGGATCAGTTGCTAGGGAGCTCTAAATGGTTGCTAGGGCGTGGCTTGACAGCATCACGATGATCCTGAGATAGTGATTGGTTGTCTGAGTAAGTTGAGCCCACCCCCTTGTCTCTGTGACCCTGTGAAGCAGAGCTATGGTCAATACAAAATCCCTATGCAATTTACCATTGGAGGACAAAACGCATGCGTTTGATGGGACGTCCCTCCCCATGTTAAGTCTATGGGATTTTTTTCGATTTTTGGGGAGCTCTAGCGCCCCTGGGGTACAACTTACACCCCATTGAGTTGTATGTCCTGACAGAGGCTGGCAGGCTCTTCACATTTCGTATAAGACATGAGTGGTTACGAAATCGTCGTTCGGAGTTATGAGTGTTCAAACTTTTCGTAATTATAAGTCAATGGGACTTTTCGGCTACTTTTTCGCCCCTGGGGCGAACCCCGTACCCCCGATCCCTTAGAAAAGATATAGCACACGATTCCCGATTGAGCCGCACGATTCGTCAATACATTTGTGGGGTGTTTGACAAAAACTGTGGGAGGAGTAGCGCGGCAAAGTTTTGTCCAGAAGAATAATAATAATAATAATAATAAGTATGGAGAATAACAATAGTGATGCCTTGCTTACCAGCAAGCACCACTAATAATAATAATAATAATAATAAGAAGAAGAAGAAGAAGAAGAAGAAGAAGAAGAAGAAGAAATATTAAGACTAATTATAATAATTTCCTATTGTAGGCTACTCGTTTTATTGCATTAATCATTAAAAAAGTTTCCCAAGGTTTTTAATGTAATACTTATATGACTGTCTGTGTGAGTGTGTGTGTGTGTGTGTGTGTGTGTGTGTGTGTGTGTGTGTGTGTGTGTGTGTGTGTGTGTGTGTGTGTGTGTGTGTGTGTGTGTGTGTGCTGCGCTGTGCGGCGCTCACCGGCAGATGTCGCTGTTGACTCAGTTTCTCATCAGCATCACTGAAGTCTCATCATCATCATCATCATCTCATCATCATCATCATCATCATCACCCGAGAGCAGAGTCAGGAGCATCACGACTCGCGCGCTGTAGCATCGAGCCGAATGCATGCAGATATTATAACTACAGTAAATGCATGACTGACGATGAATGAAGTGCATGTGGATTTACGCGTGGATGGACGTGGACAGATGAAGCCACTCCGGTGTGTGTGCATCACCTGAGCTTCATGAGATAGTTCTCCTGAAGAAGATCCAAGGCTTTCCCTTTATTTGATCATAGTTCCTGATCTTGCTGTTGGTTTGGAGGCGAGTCAGGCGACAGTATCCTTTAATCAGGGGCAGATGAATGTATGCATTCCTCTTTTAGATGAGGGGTTTGAGCAGCTCTGATGTCCAGTGACATGCGGCTCCTCCGATCATCATGGCCACTAACACTTCTCTGCACTTTCGCATCGTCGAGGGTCGAAATCTGCCTGCAAAAGATGTGTAAGTCTCGCGCTGAAGGTGTTGAGAGTGATGATGATGATCTCAGGTGATTGATAGAACAGTCTGGAGTCAGAATGATGATGATGATGATGATGATGATGATGATGATGATGAAGGTGTGTATGTGTTTGTTCAGTTCTGGGACCAGTGATCCGTACTGCATCGTCAAAGTGGACAATGAGGTCGTGGCCAGGTGAGTGTCACATTCTCACCTGTGTGTGTACTTTAAAGAGCAATATGTGTGTGTGTGTGTGTGTGTGTGTGTGTGTGTGTGTGTGTGTGCCTGCACATAATATACATACCTTAGGGGTGTGACGATATCCTCAAGTCACGCTAATAAATTCACGATACGATATTATCGCGTTACACATCGAAAAAAAATAAAATAATAATACTGTTGATTAAAATGCTAAATGTGTCTTTACACTGGGGGTGAGGATGAATAAACTTGGGCTTGGTGCTGGTAACACAATGCACAGGACACCAGAATCAAAATATTCATGATTCTGAAGCTGAAAATACAGAATTATCATAGACAAAAATGCTTGCACTCTGTCACTAGATATATTTAAAATAATGCAGGCCACTTTTCACTGGTAAAATCAGACATTTGGCATTATTAGGACCCACAGAAATTCCCCAATATACATTATATTCAACATTATATATAATATAAAAACATCCATTTTAAAGTTAGACTTTAAATTCTGATGCTAATTCCACTGTTGTATTATATATAATTGGTCTACAGTCTATAAACAGTTAATACCAGTATAACATATATAGTGTTTAATTCAATTACATCAGAAGTAACTGTAAATAAATTACAGAAAAAATAAGAGTAATCCCTTACTTTACCCTAATATACAGTATATATATATTAGAACTGTCAAATTGATTAATCACATCTAGCACGTGTGTGTGTGTGTGTGTGTGTGTGTGTGTGTGTGTGTGTGTGTGTGTGTGTGTGTGTGTGTGTGTGTGTGGACTGGTAATCCCTACGGTATGGGGACAGAATGTCCCCACAAAGATGGCAATATCCAAATTTTTGTCCTTGTGGGGACATTTTTTGGTCCCCATGAGGAAAACATCTTATAAATCACACTAAGTGATGTTTTTTGAAACAGTAAAAATGCAGCATGTCTCCTGTGATGGGTAGGTTTAGGGGCAGGGGCAGTGTAGGGGATAGAAAATATGGTTTGTACAGTATAAAATGCATTACGCCTATGGAATGTCCCCATAAAACATGGAAACACAACATGTGTGTGTGTGTGTGTGTGTGTGTGTGTGTGTGTGTGTGTGTGTGTGTGTGTGTGTGTGTGTGTGTGTGTGGACTGGTAATCCCTACGGTATGGGGACAAAATGTCCCCACAAAGATGGCAATATCCAAAATCCTTGTCCTTGTGAGGACATTTTTTGGTCCCCATGAGGAAAACATCTTATAAATCACACTAAGTGATGTTTTTTGAAACAGTAAAAATGCAGCATGTCTCCTGTGATGGGTAGGTTTAGGGGCAGGGGCAGAGGAAAATCAGTTTCCTCCAAAAATATTAAGCAGCAGAACTGTTTCAAACTCTGATAATAATCATAAATGTGTGTTGATCATCAGATCCTCATATGAGAGTGATTAGTGAAGGATCATGTGACACTGAAGACTGGAGTAATGATGATAAATTCAGCTTTGGTCACAGGAATAAATCACACTGCACTATATATTCACACAGAGAACAGCTGATTTAAATCATAATAATATTTCACTATTTTTACTGTATTTATGATTGAATAAATGCAGCTTTGGTGAGATTAAGATGATACTTTCAAGAACATTAAAAAACCTTAATATATACACACACACACACACACACACACACACACAGATCTACTGATGTCAGCAGGTGTGTGTGAGGCGGGTTCAGTTGAAGGATAGGGTTCTCTTAGTATGAGCGCTCACTGATGGCTTCACGTCTCTCTGTGTGAAAACTGAACGATTCCTTAAATAATGTTTGTGTAATTCTTTCAGGATTAGTTTGTAATCAATTGGAAAATAGTCATAAGGTTAGTCATGTGTGTGAACCACATCTCATATTGGATTTGTTAATGTTTTGCATGCATAATTAGTCATTGATTTATTGATTGCATGCATGCTTGCATTAATTGTGAGGATCATGATGTTGTTATTGATCTAATTGATCCACTAATGCTGATGATGAAAGCATTCATTTCACTTTAAAACATCAGCAGGTTACCATGGAGAACAACTAAATAATCGCAAAAAAACCCAAGTGCGAGAGAGATTGTGTGTTGTGTTGCTTTCACGTGCTGTATTGTAGAGTTTCCTGAAGCGCACACCTGGTGTGGTGCATATTTAAAAAGCGTTGTGTCTTTTGAAATGGAAATGCTCAGGTCTCCCTTTGAGAAATTGGGTGAATTGATTGATTGTTTTCCATCGGCGTCACTTATAGACGTTTAAATTGTTCTCTGTATCCAGGCAGATTTGAATTCAGGCTCTAATACATGTATGAATCGGCTCCGTGCCACATCACGATTGACGTAAACCGCATGATTTCTGTGTCCCATCTAGGACTGCGACTGTCTGGAAAAACTTGAACCCATTCTGGGGGGAGGAATACACCCTTCACCTGCCGACGGGCTTCCATACGCTCACCTTTTACGTCATGGATGAAGACACTATCAGGTAATAACTACATGATTTCACTGTAAGCTTCTAAAAGCTCACGTCTGCGTCCAGAAGCGCTGAATGCATGAGGTCAGATGAGTAAATGCGCAGCTGACGGACGGTTCTGCTCTTGTTTGTGTGGTGGAGACCCGTCTGCCCACTAACGCCTCATGATGCAGTGTTTGTAAATCAACACACTCACACACCAGAACATTTGCACACACAAACTCACAGATGGTGTGACGAGAGCCGGTGACCACATCTCTGATCGCTTCAGTTCTGCTCTTTGTTTCTGCAGAGCAAAAAAAACATTTTCCAGCATTTACTGAAAAAGCAAACAGACTGAAGATATTAAGTCTTGTTTGATGAGAAGTGTATCAAAATTAAGTGAGTTAAAACAAGCACCAATATCTGCCAGTGAGGTTTCCTTTACATTGAGTTTACTTTTCTGATCCCATTGGCAGATACACTATATTGCCAAAAGTTTTTGGACTTTGATGCCATCCCATTCTTAATCCGTAGGGTTTAATATGGAGTCGGCCCACCCTTTGCAGCTCTAACTGCTTCAGCTCTTCTGGGAAGGCTTTCCTCAAGGTTTAGGAGTGTGTTTTTATGGGAATTCTTCCAGAAGCGCATTTGTGAGGTCAGGCACTGATGTTGGACGAGAAGGCCTGGCTCGCAGTCTCCGCTCTAATTCATCCCAAAGGTGTTCTATCGGGATAGGGTCAGGACTCTGTGCAGGCCAGTCAAGTTCCTCCACACACTCGCTCATCCATGTCTTTATGGAGCGGCGCTTTGTGCACTGGAGCGCAGTCATGTTGGGACAGGAAGGGGTCGTCACCAAACTGATCCCACAAAGTTGGGAGCATGAAATTGTCCAAAATATCTTGGTGAAGCATTAAGAGTTCCTTTCACTGGAACTAAGGCCAACCGCTGAAAAACAACCCCACCCCATAATCCCCCTCCACCAAACTTTACACTTGGCACAATGCAGTCAGGCAAGTCCCGCTCTCTGGCAACCGCCAATCCCAGACTCGTCCATGGGATTACCAAACAGACAAGCATGATTGATCACTCAGTTAACACGTCCGAGTCCAGTGGTGGCGTGCTTTACCCCACTGCATCCCACGCTTTGCATTGCTCTTGGTGATGTAAGGCTTGGATGAGCTGCTCGGCCATGGAAACCCATTCCATGAAGCTCTCTCTGCACTGTTCTTGAGCTCATCTGAAGGCCACAGGAGTTTGGAGGTCTGGAGCGATTGACTCTGCAGAAAGTTGGTGACTTCTGCGCACTGTGACCCTCAGCATGCGCTGACCCCGCTCTGGGATTTCACTTCATGGCTGAGTTTCTGTTGTTCCCAATTACTTCCACTTTGTTATAATCCCACTAACAGTTGAGTGTGGAATATTTAGTAGTGAGGAAATGTCAGGAATGGCCTTATTGCACAGGTGGCAACCTATCCCGGTCCCACGCTTGAGTTCACTGAGCTCCTGAGAGCGAGCCATTCTCTCACAAATGTGTGTAGAAGCGTCTGCATGCCTAGTGCTTGATTTATACACCTGTGGCCATGAAGTGATTGAACACCTGAACTCAGGGATAGGGGCGGCACAATATTTTTGGCGATATAGTGTATTTGTTCTAATTTTAAGCATAATTGATTCTAATGTAAATGTGTCTTGATGTTTAGAATTCCATATAGTGGTGTTTTACAAAAAAGCATTTTTTACTGCTTATTTGTCAACTCCCCAGAGCCGTCTGATTGTCTAGTCTTCATGATGTCTGTCTGAATCTGATCGAGCTGATGATGATGATGATGATGATGATGATGATGATGATGATGATGATGATGATGATGATGATGGCGGTTTAATGTGGAAACCGTCTGAACATTAACACACGTCTCATGTTGTGTTTCATGCCACAGTCATGATGATGTCATTGGTAAAATCTCCCTCGGTAAAGACGTGATCGCTGCTCAAGCCAAAGGTAAGAGGACAGGGAAGATCAACGCTCCTTATTTATGACCTGCTTTCTTTGCCTAGTATCACATTTCTATTAAATTTTTTAATTTGTGTATCAAGTGTGCAGAAAACTGACACATTCAACACAAATTAAAATTCTGATTATTTCCCCAATTAACAAATCCTAAACACATTACAAGTAAAGCTGTAAAATAAAGAAAAACTACCGTAGAACAGAACAACACATTAAAAAATAATAATATAAATAAATAAAAATTATATATTATAATTATATATTTATACTATTTATTTATATTTATATATTCAAATTGTGTATGTGTATATATATATATATATATATATATATATATATATATATATATATATATATATATATATATATATCATTTATATATAATTATTTATAATATAATTTACAATTACATATACAATCAATATAATCTATTAAATCAATAATAATATAAGTAGTATATATTAATATATTATTTATCTATATTTATTATATATATTTAAAATTATAAATACATAAGGATTAAAAATAATATAATTTTTTTGTATATAAATTTTAAAAATTATATATATATATATATATATATATATATATATACATAAAAGGAGTCTATAAAATCAATAATAAAATAAACAATTAAAAAACTATATATATATATTTATTTATATTTATATATTACAATTTTATTTATTATTTATATAGATCACATCATTTATATATAATAATGTATACTATAATGTACAATTTAATATGCATAAAAGAGGCCTATAAAATAAATACTAATAATATAAAGTATGTATTAATATATTATTTACATATATTTATATTTATTTCTCATTTTTATTATATATATATATATATATATATATATATATATATATATATATATATATATATATATATATATATATATATATATATATATATATATATATATATATATATATTCATAAAAGGGATCAATAATCAATAATATACCGGTAAATAAAAAATAAAAAAATAAAATATATATATATATATATAATAAAATGAGAAATAAATATAAATTTTATATACTATTAAAATACTATTTATTTATATTTATATATTACAATTTTATTTATTATTTATATATATCATATAATTTATATATAATAATATATAATTTGTAATTATATATAATTTTGTTTTTACATCATATACATAAATATCTATAAATTCGACAATAATAAAAATAAAATTATGTATATATATATATATATATTTACAATGTATATTAATTACATAATAAAAAATATATATATATAAATATATACATATATAGATAGATATATAGATAGATAGAACTTTGAAGATAGATAGATAGATAGATAGATAGATAGATAGATAGATAGATAGATAGATAGATAGATAGATAGATAGATAGATAGATAGATAGATAGATAGATAGATAGATAGATAGATAGATGAATAAAAGGGGTCTATAGGAATATCTGCAGTGTAAATGATTGGGTGGTTTTTGCTCGGCCGGTTACTCGTTCCCTGGAAATGATTTGCATTCATCCTCCACACAGACAAGATCAAATATACAAAACCCATAATCTCACTTCTCATTTCTTTAAAAATAAATCATCTTTTTGAGCGTCACTGATGAACTTCTCCTTCTGAAGAGTTCAGCGCTCGCTGTCATTTCTTCAAGAGCGAGAGGAAGTGAAGACCACACGCGTCCAAGAGGCAAAAATAAATCCATAAACAACAGGAAGTGACTCTAAATACATATTTAAAGTCATGCATTCATATCAGTGCTATTTTAATATTGTATTAAGAGTTACTTCTTTTCGTTTGCTAAACAATAAAACATTAACTATGAAAGAGAAAGCGGTGTTTAGGAATGGTTCCTCGTTCCTCTTCATCCTGAAGTAATTCCCTGCGCTGGAACGGAGGAGTTTTTAGTTATTATGGGCACACGCGTGATGTATGAGCGACCACGCCACCCCACAGTGGGTTTCATGTCTTCCCAGCATGCACTTGCCCCGCATGAATCACTGCAGCCTGTCATGACTGACTCACCCCTCACCCACGGGATCATGGGAAGCGTTCGGCTCTGTAAAGCTCTGGGATGAGAGATTTATTGTAACTGTAAACTCAAACTGTACTGGACCTGCTGTGCTTTAAAATGATCAGCATACATATCTGCAGTATACTGTGCATGGTTATGCATATTTTATGTATGCATGTTTGCCATAATGTACATAATACAGCACACTGTATCCCACAATGCAATATGCACGACTCGACCTTCCATTTCCCGTGTGACAAATGAACTGTGAGTGATGTCACTGTCCTTTTTGACTCATTTTTTGATCATAATGCTTTTTACTAAAACCTCTTAAATGTGGCAAAAGCGTGTAAACCTTTAGAGCTGCTGCATTTGGCATGCAATAATCACTTCATGAGTTATGAATACTGCTCTTATATAACATGCTAAACATTACACGGTATGCATTGATTAATGTCTGCATTACACGACTGCCTGTTTAATTCTGCGTGTGGCATACAGTTATCGTCTCGGAAATATTAATTATCACAAATGAGATTGAATATTTAGCATTTTGAATTCACTATAAAGTAATGGTTATTATAGTGAACTAAAACTATTGAAAATATACTTTCTTTACTTAAAATAAAATAAATGATAACTGAAATAAAATATTTAATATTTTATAAATATATATTATAATAATTAAATGTATTATATTTCATCTCATTACCAAAGCTACATTTTTATTTAGTTTATCTTGAACTAAAAAGAAAACTAAATAAAAAATTATGAAAAAATAACAAAAAACACAAAAAATGTAAATATTACATTTTTTAATTAAATTATATTTTATTAAATTGAATAATAATGCTAAAATTCCCAAGTTATATTTAACTACAGCTTAAGCCATAAAAATGCTGTACATTAAATACAATAAAATATTTAAATATATTATAAATATATATTATAATAATTAAATATATTATTTTTCAGCTCATTGCCAAAACTACATTTCTATTTAGTTTATATTGAACAAAAGATAAATAAATAAATAATAATTAAAAAAAAAGATATTTATATTAAAAAAAAAACAACAATAACTAATAAAATGACAAAAACAACAAAAAAACAACAACAAAAAAAATCTAAATATTATTTTTTATTAAATTATATTTATTTAATTTATTTATAAAATAATGAATCAAGAAAGTTCCCAAGTTATATTTAACTACAACTAAAACCATAAAATGGTTGTACATTAAATAAAATAAATGCTAACGGAAATAAAATTATAAAAACATTATATTTCAGCAAAATGTTCATTTAGTTTATCTTTATGTACTAAAATAATTCAGATAAAAACGAAATAAAAATTTATAAAGAAGTAATTATGCATAAAAAATTTACTCAATATAAAATAATGAATCAAGATGTTAAAATGTACAGTTATGTTAAATTATATTAAATATTTAAATATATTATAAATATATAAAATATAAAATAAAATATATATAAATAGCAAAAAAAAAAAGTTTTAAAACATTAAGTAATATTAAAATGAAAAATATTTAGAAAAAATTCTAAATATAAAAATAACTAATAGCATCTCACTGATGCTAAACTAACACTGACTCTCAGCTGACATGTGTCACACTGGAAGAGGAAGGTTTGCATTGCATTGTGGGATACAGTGGCTGCAGTGCACATGTGAGGTGAAGACTGTACAGGTCCTTCTAAAAAAATTAGCATATTGTGATAAAAGTTCATTATTTTCCATAATGTAATGATAAAATTAAACTTTCATATATTTTAGATTCATTGGACACCAACTGAAATATTTCAGGTCTTTTATTGTTTTAATACTGATGATTTTGGCATACAGCTCATGAAAACCCAAAATTCTCAAAATCTCAAAAATTAGCATATTTCATCCGACGAAGAAAAGTGTTTTTAATACAAAAAAAGTCAACCTTCAAATAATTATGTTCAGTTATGCACTCAATACTTGGTGGGGAATCCTTTTGCAGAAATGACTGCTTCAATGCGGCGTGGCATGGAGGCGATCAGCCTGTGGCACTGCTGAGGTGTTATGGAGGCCCAGGATGCTTCGATAGCGGCCTTAAGCTCATCCAGAGTGTTGGGTCTTGAGTCTCTCAACTTTCTCTTCACAATATCCCACAGAGTCTCTATGGGGTTCAGGTCAGGCCAATTGAGCACAGTAATACCATGGTCAGTAAACCATTTACCAGTGGTTTTGGCACTGTGAGCAGGTGCCAGGTCATGCTGAAAAACTAAATCTTCATCTCCATAAAGCTTTTCAGCAGATGGAAGCATGAAGTGCTCCAAAATCTCCTGATAGCTAGCTGCATTGACCCTGCCCTTGATAAAACACAGTGGACCAACACCAGCAGCTGACATGGCACCCCAGACCATCACTGACTGTGGGTACTTGACACTGGACTTCAGGCATTTTGGCATTTCCTTCTCCCCAGTCTTCCTCCAGACTCTGGCACCTTGATTTCGAATGACATGTAAAATTTGAGCAACAGTCCAGTGCTGCTTCTCTGTAGCCCAGGTCAGGTGCTTCTGCCGCTGTTTCTGGTTCAAAAGTGGCTTGACCTGGGAATGCGGCACCTGTAGCCCATTTCCTGCACACGCCTGTGCACAGTGGCTCTGGATGTTTCTCCAGACTCAGTCCACTGCTTCCGCAGGTCCCCAAGGTCTGGAATCGGTCCTTCTCCACAATCTTCCTCAGGGTCCGGTCACCTCTTCGTTGTGCAGCGTTTTTGCCACACTTTTCCCTTCCCACAGACTTCCCACTGAGGTGTCTTGATACAGCACTCTGGGAACTGCCTATTGGTTCAGAAATGTCTTTCTGTGTCTTACCCTCTCGCTTGAGGGTGTCAATGATGGCCTTCTGGACAGCAGTCAGGTCAGCAGTCTTACCCATGATTGCGGTTTTGAGTAATGACCCAGGCTGGGAGTTTTTAAAAGCCTCAGGAATCTTTTGCAGGTGTTTAGAGTTAATTAGTTGATTCAGATGATTAGGTTAATAGCTCGTTTAGAGAACCTTTTCATGATATGCTAATTTTTGAGATTTTGGGTTTTCATGAGCTGTATGCCAAAATCATCAGTATTAAAACAATAAAAGACCTGAAATATGTCAGTTGGTGTGCAATGAATCTAAAATATATGAAAGTTAAATTTTTATCATTACATTATGGAAAACAATGAACTTTTATCACAATATGCTAATTTTTTGAGAAGGGCCTGTGTACTTCCTGTAACCTTCTCTGGCCATTAGGAGGCAGGGACATTGGTACACTTTTATTTACAAGGCTCTGGTAGGATTATTACCTCCGTACATCTGTGCTTTGCTCACACAGAGAAGTGATGACTCTTACTTCTTGCGATCAAACGAACAGTTGTTGCTCGATGTTCCTTTCGCTCGCACAGTGTTGGGAAAGAAAGCCTTTGTACACTCTGCTCCTTATGCTTGGAATATGTTGCCGAAAGACTGGAAACTGACTGCGTTTAAACAGTAGAGACTGCCTCAATTGTTTGTAATTGTTTCTCATAAACTGTGTTATTTTTAATGTTTTGTGTACGTTGTAACTGTTGTGACTGTTTTTAATTGTGTAACTTTGCTGCCTCTTGGCCAGGACTCTCTTGAAAAAGAGGTTCTTAATCTCAATGGGACTCTCCTGGTTAAATAAAGGTTACATTTTAAAAAAAAAACTACAAAAACAAGATGCATCTATAGGCCTTATTCACAGCAGCGCCATCTTTGATTCATTCAGCGCCAGAATGAAAGCGAGGCTGTGAGGGATAAGCATACTTCAGTGGGTTGTATTTAATGCGTTTTTGGATTGTTCTGCTGATGAAACACTGCAAAAATATCTTTCCAAGAAGTTTTAATTGACAAAAAACTCCAGATAACATGAGCTGTGGAAAATGAAAAGTGATTTATGAGCTTTATACAGCTTTTTACAGCGGATGTCATTGAAAACACAGTAAGTCTTACCCTCACAGCCTCGCTTTCAATCCTGTCATGGCGCTGCTCTGAATAAGGCCTATTGTGTTCAGAATATGAACGGTGTTCTGCTCCCGCAGGCTTGGATAGCTGGCTGAACCTGAGCCGCGTGGATCCGGATGAGGAGGTTCAGGGAGAGATCCATCTGGCGCTGGAGCTCCACAGAGACGCTCACAGATCCTGCCTGCACTGCCACGTCATCGAGGCTCGGTGAGGAGCTCCGTTCCTCTGAATGCTTATGTGTCCATGTTCTGTTGGGTTTCTCCAGAAGCTCACTGCAGTGTGTGTGTCTTGGTTTCAGTGATCTGGCTCCTCGGGATGTTTCCGGGACCTCGGATCCGTTCACCAGAATCATCCACAACAACGTCAGCGCTGAGACTTCGGTGAGATGAGGAGAGGAGTGGAGTGGAGTGGGTGGAGTGGAGTGGGTGGGTGGAGTGGAGTGGAGTGGGTGGAGTGGAGTGGAGTGGGTGGAGGAGGAGGGAGGAGTGGAGTGGAGAGGAGAGGAGAGGAGAGGAGAGGAGAGGAGTGGAGAGGAGAGGAGTGGAGGGAGAGGAGGAAGAGAGGAGAGAAGAGGAGAGGAGAGGAGAGGAGAGGAGAGAAGAGGAGGAGGAGGAGAAGAGGGGAGGAGTGGAGAGGAGGAGAGGAGAGGAGTGGAGAGGAGAGGAGAGGAGTTGGAGATGAGATGAGATGAGATGAGAGGAGAGGAGAGGAGAGGAGAGGAGAGGAGAGGAGAGGAGAGGAGTGGAGAAGAGGAGGAGAGAAGAGGAGAGGAGAGGAGAGGAGTGAAGAAGAGAGGAGAGGAGAGGAGTGGAGTGGAGAAGAGGAGGAGAGAGAGAGAAGAGGGGAGGAGTGGAGAGGAGAGGAGAGGTGGAGAGGAGAGGAGAGGAGTTGGAGATGAGATGAGATGAGAGGAGAGGAGAGAGGAGAGGAGAGGAGTGGAGAGAGGAGGAGGAGAGAAGAGGAGAGGAGAGGAGAGGAGTGAAGAAGAGAGGAGAGGAGAGGAGGAGTGGAGAAGAGGAGGAGAAGAGTCAAAAGGAGAGGAGAGGAGAGGAGAGGAGAGGAGAGAGAGAGGAGAGGAGAGGAGAGGAGAGGAGAGGAGAGAGGAGTGGAGATGAGATGAGAGGAGATGAGAGGAGAGGAGAGGAGAGGAGAGGAGAGGAGAGAGAGAGAGGAGAGGAGTGGAGAAGAGGAGGAGAGAGAAGAGGAGAGGAGAGAAGAGGAGTGAAGAGAGAGGAGAGGAGAGGAGTGGAGGGAGAAGAGGAGGAGAGGAGTCAAAGGAGGAGAGGAGAGGAGTGGAGAGGAGAGGAGAGGAGTGGAGAAGAGGAGGAGAAGAGGAGAGGAGAGAAGAGGAGGAAGAAGAGAGGAGAGGAGAGGAGGAGGAGAAGAGGAGGAGAGGAGTCAAAGGAGAGGAGAGGAGAGGAGAGGAGAGGAGTGGAGTGGAGTGGAGAGGAATGGAATGGAAGGGAGAGGAGAGGAGAGGATGAGTGGAGAGGAGAGGAGATGAGAGGAGTGGAGGAGAGGAGAGGACTGGAATGGAAGGGAGAGGAGGATGAGTGGAGGAGAGAGGAGGAGAGAGAGAGGAGAGGAGAAGAGAGGAGAGGAGACGAGAGGAGAGGAGGAGAGGAGTGAAGTGGAGAGGAGAGGAGAGGAGAGGGAGGAGGAGTGGAGAGGAGAGGAGAGGAGAGGAGAGGAGAGGAGAGGAGAGGAGAGGAGAGAGGAGAGGAGAGGAGAGGAGAGGAGTGGAGTGGAGAAGAGGAGGAGAGAAGAGAAGAGGAGAGGAGTGAAGAAGATAGGAGAGGAGAGGAATGGAATGGAGAGGAGAGGAGAGGAGAGGATGAGTG
>CM040928.1:1990000-2002500 GCA_023029165.1 Gobiocypris rarus
ATTACATTCATTAGCAGGCGTGTTTGAGATGGTAATGCTGCTTCAGAGATTGTCTTTGCTCATGTTTTAATGTCGAGCAGCTTCCACTGATTTTGTGCCTCTTTGGGATGGCAACACAAGGCCCTGTTCACTTGGAGAACGCAAGCTCCTGGAGGGCACATAAGTCTGGAGAAGTGAGTTTAGGTATGGGGTGCAGAGCCGGTGGTTGTTGTGTAGGCAAACATCATTGCCTTGAATCGGATGCGAGAGGCTATTGGCAGCCAGTGCAAATTGATGAGGAGAGGTGTGACACGCGCTCTCTTCGGCTCGATAAAGACCTCTCTTGCTGCAGCATTTGGGATCAATTGCAGAGGTTTGACAGAGCATGCTGGAAGGCCTGCCAAGAGAGCATTGAATAGAACAAGAGCTTGGACAAGGAGTTGTGTTGCATGATCCGAAAGGAAAGGCCTGATCTGGGATAATGTTCTAGCAATGTGGTCAGTGAAGTTTAACATCCTTAGCTCTGGGACCATTTTTGGGGATTTCCGCCTAGATTTGGGTTACCCAAATTGAAAAGCTTCCTATACCCACATACAGTGGTCTCTAAATACACAATTTTGGTGTCATTTTACAGGAAACCCATAAAACACTGCTAAAAGTGATACAAATTTAAGTATATGTTGTCTGAGCTGTAATGAACCCCAAAAAAGAGGCGCTTTTTGATTCTGCTTTTTCATTTTTGAAAGTGTGTGCTCTAGCACCCTGCAAACAGTTTCGGCTGTGTCCACAAGATGGCTGCAAATACTGGAAACAATCATTTTGTCTATCATGTTGCATGCAAGATTTATTTAAATGGATCTGAAGGGAGGAATATTACCTTTTTTATGTAATTTCCACCAACCCAAATCTCTCCAATATACAAGTCTCCCCATATACAGTGGTATAAATGCAATATCCCTGTGTCACAAAGCTCTTCTTTCCAGTGTTTGCTGGCATATGCTGAAAACAGCCGAAACTGTCCGCAGGGTGCCTGAGCACACACTTTTAAAAATGAAAAAGCAAAAAGCAAAATCAAAAAGCGCCTCTTTTTTGGTTACAGCTCTCATTACAGCTCAGACAACATATACTTAAATGTTTATCACTTTTAGCAGTGTTTAAGTAACTTCAAAGGGTTTCCTGTAAAATTACACCAAATTGTGTATTTAGGCTTTCCAATTTGGATTTTAATTTTGTAATTTAGTGTAAATAAGTTACTTTGTGTAAAACAAATGCCAAAGTGATGCATATCTCCAGTAGACAGTCTAAGCTTTCAAATGGTACCACATATGAGGTCAGAGTTCCTCCACAGACCTTTAAAATGTAAAGTATATACTTGATGATGGCATTTCTTATCAGGGTCCTAAGAGGTTAACTAATCAATCAATCACAACTCCAAGGTTCCTGGCTGTCCTGGAAAGAGTTATGGTTGACGATCGTAGCTGGATGGAGAAGTTGTGATGTGAAGTGTTGGGTTGGCTGAGGCCACAAGCAGTTCGGTCTTCGCAAGGTTGAGTTGAAGGTGGTCCTTAATCCAGCAAGAAATGTCTGTCAGACAGACGGAGATGCGAGTAGCTACCATCAGATCTTCCGGCTGGAATGAGAGGTCGAGTTGTGTGATAGGAAAAGCCATGTCTCTGGGTGACAGATCCTAATGATATAATGTAGATGGAGAAGAGAAGCGGTCCCAGCGCCGAGCCCTGAGGCACTCCATAACTAGATGTTGTGACTTAGCCACCTCACCCCTCCATGAAGGACCTACCTGAGCAACAAATCTATCGAGTCCAGTTAAGACATTTGCAAAATTACAAACATCATACCATTTTTTTTCCCACATATTAGCACATTGTAGATATACATAACAGACGTTCATACACTGCAAAAAAGATCACTATTTTTGCAGTTTTTCCTTAAAAATTATCAAAATCAATCTTTTATCAAGATTACTTAAGATATAAATTCTTGTTTATGGAGAAAAAAAAAATCATCAAATCATAGTTAGAATTATACAATGTGATTTACTAAGGTTTGCACCTAAGGTGTTTGCGCCATATTTACTGCCCAAAAGCACGTCTTAAACCAGACGCTAACTGGTAGATTGTGTTGGTAATTAAGGAAATGATCTGCTGTGACCGTGATCTTTGATTTGCCCATCGTCAGTAGATCATACGCTGAACTTTACACTCCCATTGGCACTTTTACGCTAATATGTCCTGTTTAGTAAATCTGACCCTTCAAATCTTAAATAATGTTGCTTCTCAAGTTTTCATAAATCTAGATTTATGAATGTTTAGATATTTGTTCTGGAAAACAAGACCAAAATACTATGGAAGACAATTTTTTTTTGCAGTGTATAGTCAAAGTTGGTCTCATAGTTGAAACCATCTTTATAGAGTATAAATCCAATAAACAGCCTGTTATTGTAAAAGCAATTCACAAACACATATCTGACCTATCGGTTGTGATGCTTTAAGTTGAGTAGGATGAGAAACAGTCTAGTTTAGTGGAAGCAGTGTTATAAAAGCACACAGACTCTGTCTGTCTCTCTTTCAGGGGTAAACTGGGTGCCTTGCGTCTGAAGGTGCGTTTGGCAGAGGAGCGTATTCTTCCATCTCTGTACTATCAGCCTCTGATTGAGCAGCTGGTGGAGGCCGTCATCTCACCCTCAGAGGTACCATCACATTCTGTATACGCTGCACGTCTGAACAGGTCAAACTGAGCATAAAAGAACATCTATAGCACCCATGAGTGTTAACGTCACTGGAGAACATTTACAATCATCTGGTGCTTCACAGTTTCTCCATTAGGCTAACAGAACCAAAACACTGATCTAATGAAACACTAAGGGCCTTATTTTACCGATCTGAGCGCATGGTCTGAAGCGCACGCGTGTCCGAATCCACTTTTGCTAGTTTAACGACGGAAAAAACGGTCTGCGCGCCCAGTGCATGGTTCAAAGGAGTTGTCCCTCATCTCTTAATAAATCATGGGTGTGTTTCAGGCGTAACATGCAATAATCAGATTCTTATCTCCCACTCCCTTTAAAAGCCAGTTGCGCTCACACCATGAGCGGATTCACTATTGACATGAGGAATATAGACACACTCAACCTGACGAGTCAGTTTAGTTACATGTGTGTATCGCCACGACTGGTTAAATAAGTAGCCAATTTCATTCATCTTTACTGCAGTCATTCTGAGACATGCAATGACTATCCATTATGACATGCAGGCAGTTTTATATTTATGTTCACAATAATAATAATCTTTTACATTTTAATCCTTTTATTTTTAATATTTAAAATGTGTGTTTGCTGCTGCGCATCCCTGTGTGTGTAATAATCAGAGTGTATGCGCGTTGTGCTCCGCCTATAGGCTCATATCACTAACACACCCTTTAAATAACACATAGTGGTTTTCAGTTCCTCACATTAGCAACACTCCAACAATGCTCCTGAACACACCTGGTGTTCAGACACACACACACACACACACAGACCTGGTGTTCAGACACAAAAACACACACACACCTGGTGTTCAGACACACACACACACACACACAGACCTGGTGTTCAGACACAAAAACACACACACACCTGGTGTTCAGACACACACAGACCTGGTGTTCAGACACAAAAACACAAACACACCGGGAGTTCAGACACACACACACACACACACACACACACACACAGACCTGGTGTTCAGACACAAAAACACATACACACACCTGGTGTTCAGACACACACACACCTGGTGTTCAGACACAAAAACACACACACACCTGGTGTTCAGACACACACACACATACACCTGGTGTTCAGACACACACACACACACACACACATACACCTGGTGTTCAGACACACACACACACACACACCTGGTGTTCAGACCAGACGCCCATGGGTGAACAGATGTGCCAGTGCATTTGATATTTAAACAACGAGGAGCGGGACGTGAACATGAGAACTGCGTCCGACTGAGACTAGAAAAAATACCACTTGCATCTTGTCTGGCGTCACATTGTGCCGGGTGTATGATAGGGCCCTAAACCACTGAAGAACCTTTAGCCACAATGATGTAACATATGTCAAATTTAGTTCCAAACCAACTAGTTACTTCCTGTTTGAGGAAGCAAACAGGATGCAGAATCTACAATGCAGTATTAATAATTGCAGTTTAATGCATGTCATATAAACATGTAGGCTATTTACAGAAACATGACAAATAACTGTTTCAAATGACTACTCTAAGGGACCGGGGGGTACGAGGTTCACCCCAGAGGTGAAAAAGTAGCCGAAAAGTCCCATTGACTTAACATTACGAAAACTTTGACCACTCATAGCTCCGAGCGAGGATTTCGTAAAAACTTGTGTCTTATACGACATTTGAAGAGGCTGACAGGATCTCTCAGGACACACATCTCAGTGGGGTGTAAGTTGTACCCCTGGGGCGCTAGAGCTGCCCAAAATTTGCAAAATTAGCTAATCATGTTAACATCATGCTAGCATAATGCTAATCGCGTTAGTAATTTGTTAACATTATGCTAATCGTGTTAGCATTATGATAGAAACATTCTAATCGTGTTAGCATTATGTTAACAACATGCTAATTATGTTAACATAATGCTAAATAAATGCTAATCGTGTTATCATCGAGCTAGCAAACATGCTAATCGTGTTATCATCGAGCTAGCAAACATGCTAATAATGTTAGCATCAAGTTAACAAAATGCTAATAATGTTAGCATTATGTTAACAACATGCTAATCGTGTTTTTTTGCCATTGCAAGCACCACTCACATTTTCTTCAGGAAATGTACATTCTAGTGTTATTTTGCCATTTTTATTCAGGTTTTTTTTATATGTGTAAATCATTTTTATTTAAATTTTAGTTTTAGTTATTTTAATGCAACTAAATGAAAATGTGAAATGTTGGTCTGGCAATTATATAGTAAAATTACATTTTTTTAATGTATTGTATTTCAGTGAAAGTTGTGTTTAATTTTTAAGTTTTTTTCCATTGTAGTCTTAAATTTCCGGGAACCAACACGCCACAATATTCCTCATTTAAATAATTCACATGCAGAATAAAGGGGCGGGGCCTGGTTCAGTTAGTTAGTAGTGGGACATTTCCCAAATGCGCGTGACCAATCACAACACATTGCTCTAGCCGACCAATCAGAGCACAGTGTGCTTTTCAGAAGGCGGGCTTCATATAGACAGGAATTAAACAGAGCGTTACGAGAGGAGCCGCAACAATGGAGAATATGGGGACAATCATGCATGATACAGCCTCTTTAAATTGTGAATTTTTCCCAATGCTGTCAGGTCGATGATCCCACACCCCTGACCCTGCTGGAAGAGGTCACGACGGTGGAGAGTCGGCAGGACGTGGCCATGACGCTAGTGAAGATCTATCTGGGTCAAGGCCTGGTCGTGCCGTTCCTGGACTACCTCAACACCAGAGAGGTCCACAACACCAGTACGTGTGTGTGTGTGTGTGTTTGATTTGCGGTTTTCCTGTGTGTAGGCGACGTGACGACTTCAGTCCAGCTATATTTACACACAGTTCCCCTCACCGCCGTGAAGTCATCTCTGAACTTCTCCTCTCTCATTAATGGTGTTTTGTGTGATACAGGGAACGCGTGGGTTTTTCACACTCGGCTGGTGTTTTATGTTGCGTTTGTGCCGCGCTGATGACAAACAAAGGGCCCAAGTTTCCATAGCAACTCCACAGGATGCAGCTTCAAAAGGAAATGGAACAATCATAAGATGGGAATGTTTAGATGAAAGAGAAAGACGGGAGAAAATAGACACACAAGTTACGAACAATTACAACTGGAAAGAGTTTTACTGTGTTTAAATCAGGGATCAACCGTATGAAAACATGACTATTGACTCAATAAATATAATGAATAATACTTTTATTTACTCATTTTTAGTGCGAGACCACAGATAAATAGAGTTAATATGATCGATATCATCATACTTTGCTGATTAGTCAAAGTACATTAATACAATTGTCTTGCATCACAAGTACCAAAATACCTAATTCAATATACACCTTATTAATTTTGCATACTTTATACAGGAAAGCAGATAATCACAGAATATTAGTGCAACATGTGAAATGTGATCTTTAGATATGCAAATGAACTATGCTAATTAAATATGCACTAATTTGCATACATTTCCAGAACAGAAATCTGAACATTTGATAAACAAGTTTTGTTTTACAAGACACCTTACTATCTATCATCTGTCCTTCATGCCGCTCATAACACCTATCACACAAGGTCAAGTCATTTTATTACCTCTGTATGTAATGCCTTCCGCTTTGCAGCAGTACATGACTGGCATATTACAGAATACTCTGAAACTTACGTCTCTTGTTCCTGTGGATAATCCTGAACTATATTTAGACACACTTATTCACTTTATTCTTTATTCTCTTCTTTCGATGGGGATAACACCTAACGAGAAACCACATGTTGCACTAATATTCTGTGTTCATCTGCTTTCCTGTATAAAGTATGCAACATTAATAAGGTGTATACTGAATTTGGTATTTTAATATCACTTCCTTACTGTATGCATTAATATTGATTACAAACCTGGTAAAAATGACTTGCGGGCAATGGAGGAAAGCCTTGTTTTGCCCTCCAGTTGGGCGTTGCTATAAGCGTGTGATGACACTATGAATTGTGTCCCGTCTATGGAAACATGAGAGCGAGGTTGACAAAAAAACTCCAAAAAGTATTTTAAATAAACCTCTTTCAGTGCTTTAGAGAAGACATGTTATGGAAGCAAAAAAGTCTAAAATCTTAGTGCATGAAAAAGTAAGTGGTGTCAATTATCATTAACAACCGTCCACAACAACGGCACTAAAAATATCCCAGAACACCTTATAAATGTGGATAGAAATCAAGCGTAGCGTCAGTTCTGGCAGGTCACGTTAGTCAAGCTCGCATCAGCTGACTGTCAGCTGATCACGTCTACCTATAGGATCACGCCGTCTATCATAGCATACATCAGGGCCGGCCCTGACCAAATTGCTGCCCTAGGCAAGCTTTTACTTGGTGCCCTTGTGTCAAGGTTTAGCACTAGCGTTACGTTATCAGTCTTAGGTGTGGAAACACTGGTACTGTTTTATTTTTGTAATGTAAGTTGTTGTTTTATATGTTGGTTGTATTTTAAAAATTGTACCCTGAATCCAGTCCATTCTACCTCTTCATTGTGTTCATGATGTGTGTGTGTGTGTGTATATATATATATAATATTTTTTAAAGGCTGATGAAAGTTAAACTACACAAAAATAGCACCTACGCCACATTACAGCCTAAACACAAATAGCAAGAGTAATTGAATCTCTAACATTAGTGCACAAACTAATCATTGAGAAATTGCTAAAGTGTTTGTTTTCCAGTAGATGGCAGCAATCTTCCACTAAACTATGCACATTCATGTTTTCACCATGAATTAAACTGAGAAATTTAGATATTTAATGTGCATTTTACAAAATGTTTTGCTATTTTAAATAAGTCTGTATATAAATATCATTACTAATTTTGGAAAATACATTAAAAAATGACATATATCCCCTTAAAATTGCACAACTGTAAAAACATTAAGCTATTAAAAAAGTGATGTGTTAACAAAAACTGACATTCATTTTGACAAAATCACACTACCCAGAACAGCTGCTTGCATAAAGTTAAAATAAGGTAAAAATAACTGGAATTAATTAGCGAACATTCATATTTTACTATGCAGTTAGATAAACAGTTAATTCATCACTTTCCCTCTGTCTTTATCCACTTATTCCTTATCTTCCCTGCATCAGAGGGCTTCTGTCTTTGTGATACTGTGAATTCGGCCATCCGTCATAAATAATCAGGCAACTTTCACTGTCTGGCGCGAGCGACCAAGCACCCTAAAAAAACGAAAGCAACTCTGTCTACATTAGATGCGCGATAGGCGAGGCGACGAGACAACACATTCCCTTTCGCGCGTTCTATATCTGACGCACTAAAGTACTGGCTGGGCGGGTTTTTTCTGGTAATATTTTGAATGAATATTAATAAAATAGTACCAGTAAAAAAACTCATTTTGGCACCCCTATGGACGAGTGGCGCCCCTAGCATTTGCCTATTCCGCCTATGCCATGGGCCAGCCCTGGCATACATATAGAAGCGCATTAACCCTCCTCCATCCCCAGCTCCCCCTCTCGTCAGTCAGGATGTGGTATTCTGATTCCCCCTGAATCAGACTAAATTCCTGAATTATTTTGTACATTTAATGATATCTTCAATACATTATGTTGGTTCTGTTCGGTTTACGCTAAGGGGGTTATCGCTGCTCTTATGCTAGGCTGCATGGATGCACAGGGAGTTCTTTCCCAGAACAGAGCCATCCCACCAATCCAAACTGTACGCTAATAGTCAATCAGTCATCTTTGACGATAGTGGTCATGACAGAAATGCACTGCATGCAAGTTAATGCATAAATAAAAATGCATCTGCTAAATGCATAACTGTAACTGTAAATGCACTGTAGCGTTGGGAAAACCACTTTTTCTTCAGAAAATGTAAGTCAAGTTGTAAATAAATACGTAACATTTTGATAGATTTAATTTTACACATTTTTATGCATACTTACTCTTTTGTGTGTGTGTTGTCGTAGTATAACATGTGCATGGACAGCATATTTCATTCTGGAGGAAACGTTTGACAAACACATGGACAGAAGTTGTTTTCTGCTTCTCCCCAATAGCTGATCCAAACACACTCTTCCGCTCCAACTCACTGGCCTCCAAAGCCATGGAGCAGTTCATGAAGGTGTGTGCATATCTCCATCTGAAATATAACCTTGTGTTTATGCCAAAATGTGCGAAGGATAGTAAGAGGGTTTGGTGTGTGTCAGGCTGTCGGGATGCTGTATCTACATGAGGTTCTGAAGCCCATTATCAACCGGATCTTTGAGGAAAGGAAATACGTCGAGTTGGATCCTTGCAAGATAGACCTCAACCGCTCCAGGTGCGAGTTCATAACATATATACATAACAGAAGTTCATTCACACAGCATATCATCAGGTGAAACAGCCATGATCAGGGAAAAATAACTGCAGGAGAGACGTGTTGCCAGGTAACAGCAGTGACCTCTACAAACTTTACCTCTTATGGTGGCTTTTAGATCTATGTATAGTGAGATTTCACCACATGTGAAATGTCACTGAGCACAAAAGCACTCCAGGTTTCAGGCAATATTTGAAATATATACACGACCATATCAGTAGTTTGGAGTCTCTCCTGCTCACAAATGCTGCATTTATTTGATCAGAAATACAGTTAAATTCTGAAATATTAATACAAAGTAGATCAGCTGTTTTCTATGTGAATATATAGTCAAGTGTGATTTATATCCACTGATCAAAGCTGAATTTATCATCATTACTCCAGTCTTCAGTGTCACATGATCCTTCAGAAATCATTCTCATATGAGGATCTGATGATCAAGAAATATTTCTGATTATTATCAATGTTAAAAAAAGTTCATATTTTTGTGGAAACCATGATACTTTTTATTTTTCAGGAGTCTTTGATGAATAGAAATAAATAAAAAACTCAGATACAAATGTACCTTAAGGGTTAGTTCATCCAAAAATTACAATTCTGTCTGTTCAACCTGTTTCCACGGAAATTACCCGGAAAAATTTGTCCCAGGAACTTTTTTCCCCAGATCTGTTGCTGTCGGCTGGTGTGTCTCAATCCGCATACTATCCGTCCTAAATACTATTCGGAAATAGAATTAGTACGTCCCAAATCCTAGTATGTTGAAATATCTACTATTTCCAAAGAATCCGAAGTGCAGATCCATGCACACGCTGACGGCTGATATTACCCACAACCCATTGTGAGTTGGATGAGGATTCGATTAGAACTACAAATATGAATGAAAAGTGTTAAAAAACTACAGACATGGTGGATGTGCGAGTCCGACGGTTAAGTAAAGAGGTTTAGATAAAGGGGTTTGAGTGATTAACTATCAGTATCTAACCTGACGAAAATATATTTAATTAATGTTATCCAAATTTTATTTCATCTGCAACAGCATTGAGAACTTTTGTAAATGTGGTCATAACTTTTAAATGCATCGTTATATTCAAACTGCAAATACATGAGGAGAGGCTACTACATTTCGGTAGGAAATTAAATTGAATGTGGAGGATTTGAACTGTGATGATGATTGACAGGGCAGTTTAAACGGTGATGGGATGCACGTAACTAAGCGACAGAGTGTCCGTTAAAGATGACGAAGTAGAAGTATGTCCCAAAGCTTCCCTACTCTCCTGCAACACACTCAAAAGTATCTGCTTTTTCTTCACAAAAAGAGTTCATACTTTTAGGTCGTAGTATAGTTAGGCGAATTGGGACGCAGAATATATAACACTTAATTTTAGTATCATGGAGTGTCATGGTAAAGCATGCTGGGAAATATAAATCCCAGCCCAGTTTCAGTTAAATCTAAGTTTGTCTAAATTAAAAGTTCATAACTCAAAACAATGAAAGAATTCCGATTACTTCAAATGTGTCAGTTTTGAGAACTCAAAAGAAAAGGAAAGTTCTAAATACTCATAACAGTTCATTTGATTGAACTCATTTGTTTGATTTGAGTTGGCTCTACTCAAACCAATTCATTATTTTGAGCGCTAGGGTTTATAGTGTGCGGTCGAGTTCCTGGGGAAAGTTCCTGCGGTGGAAACACGGCAATATAAAGCGGTTTTTAATTTTGATTAAACCACTAATTCATATGGATTCGTTTTACGATCTCTTTATGAACTTTTTGAAGCGTCACAGTGGCAGTTGTGTAACTGTCAAAGAAGGGACAGAAATCTCTCAGATTTCTTTTAAAATGTCTTAATTTAGAAATACTTCTCTCTTTCCAGACGTATATCATTTAAAGGCTCCGCGTCAGAGGCGGAGGTCAGAGAGAGCAGCGTCGGGCTGCTTCAGACGTATCTGACCAGCATTATGGAGGCCATCGTGAACTCCGTTTCCCAGTGTCCTCCTGTGATGAGGGTCGTGTTCAAACAGCTCCATAAACGAGTGGAGGAACAGTTTCCAGAACCGGAGAATGAGGTGAGGACTTCGTCAGAGTGCTGATGATGGTGTGGCTGGTGTTGTACTCACTGTTTCTCTCCTGTAGGATGTGAAGTATTTGGCCATCAGTGGCTTTTTCTTCCTGCGTCTGTTCGCTCCTGCCATTCTGACGCCCAAACTCTTCCAGCTGAGAGACCATCACGCCGACACTCGCACCAGCAGAACTCTCCTGCTGCTCGCTAAGGTACAACACACAGTTATACATTCACATTTTAAATGCATCTTTATTTTAGTCAAATGTTTATTCTTACTATAATCTTCCACTCATGGGCAGATACAGATGTCGATCAAACTCATGTTGCAGTCATAATTTTTATTATATTGCTTATTTTACATTTATTTTTTAGCATTTTCATTTCAGTCATTCAATTTTGCATGCTGGGAATTTCAACATGTCAATTTTGCATGATGGAAAAATCATAAATTTGACTATTCTATATTGTTTATTTTACATTTATTATATATAATTTTCACTTTAGTCACTTATTTATGCACGCATTAATATTGGAAAAATCACAATTCTATTACTTTCTGTGTTGTTTATATTTTGTTTATACCTACCTACCATTTATTTTTGTATCATTTTCTTTTAATCACTCATTTATGCATACATTTATGTTGCAAAAAGCATCATTTTATTATATTAAATACTGTTTCTTTTACATTTTCATTATTTATTTATTTATTTCTCATGCATTCATGTTGGAAAAATCCTAATTGTTATTATATACTACATTGTTTATTTTAATTTATGTTTATATCATTTCATTATTTATTTATGCATGCATTCATGTTAGGAAAAAATCTAAATTTTTATTAAATACTGTTTATTTTACATTTATGTTTATATAATTTTCATTATTTATTTATGCATGCATTAATGTTGGGAAAAAATCAAGTTTTTTTATATTCTATATTGTTTACTTTACATTTATTTTTATATAATTTTCATTTCATTCACACAATTTTGCATTTATGTTGAGAAAAGCACAAGTTTATTATATTAAATATTGTTTATTTTACATTTGTGTTTATATAATTTTCATTTAGTTATTTATGCATGCATTCATGTTGGAAAAATCATAGTGTTTTACTCTATACTATAGTTTATTTTACATAATTTTTATTTTAATCATGTTTTTATGCATTATATCTAATAAAATAATTAATTTGCATGAAGCGTAAAACATGAAATGTAGGTGATTAACTTTCCATTTCTTGTTTAAAACTCTTTCGTACATAATGCCTTAATATTATTGCAATACAGCGCAGAAAATTAATTTAGCAAAATCATTCTTTACCATTCACAACTGACTTGTTTG
>CM040928.1:2012500-2017500 GCA_023029165.1 Gobiocypris rarus
CTCACTAATGCATGACCTTTCAGGCACACACGCATACACTCACTCACTCACACACATGCTCACACGCTCACTCACTCACTCACTCTCACACACAAACACACGCAAATGCACATAAACACTCACTCACTCACTCACTCACTCACAGCGAGTATGTGTGTGTGTGTGTGTGTCAGGGAACGCTGCACTATATCATGACCTTCCAGGCTGTAATGGGATTTTCAGCCTTTGTCCTCACACTTATATAGTGAAATATTATGACAATGACTAGAAAGGACATTTTACTAAAAAAGGCTTATAATTCAGCCAAAAAATCTATTTTATCTATTGTTTTGCATGTTTCTATGATGGGTAGGTTGACTCTTCATCTTTCGTGCTCTGTGTGTTGCAGGTTCGCTCCTCTATTCCCATCCAGCGTGTGTGTGCGGTGGAGCGAGTGGATGAGAACGCCTTTCAGCTGCAGAACGTCATGCAGGTCAACACACAGGACACGGAGGGACAACTACACACCACATACCTGCAGTGCAAGGTGACAGAGAATACACGCTCTCTCTCTCACACACACACTCACATGCACTCACACACCAAATACCTGCAGTGCAAGGTGATAGAGAACACACACACACACCCTCTCACACACACACACACACACACACGCACACACACCACATACCTGCAGTGCAAGCTGACAGAGAACATACATGCGCACTCACACACACACAAACACACTCCCTCTTTCTCACATACACACACACACACACATACACACAAAGACATTCTCACTCACTCACTCACACTCACAGAGACACTCTCACTCACTCACTCACACACTCACTCACACACTCACTTACTCACTCGCACACTCACTCACACATACACACACTCACTCACTCTCTCACACACTCTCTCACTCACTCACTCACTCACTCACTCACTCACTCACTCACACTCACTCACTCACTCACACTCACACACAGAGACACTCTCACACACACTCACATACACACAGAGACACTCTCACACACACTCACTTACACACAGAGACACTCTCACACACTCAATCACTCACTCACACACACACTCTCATGCACTCACTCACACACACACTCACACTCACTCACTCACTCACTCACTCACTCACACTCACTCACTCACACACTCACACTCACACACTCACTCACACACACTCACACACTCACACACTCACTCACTCACTCACACACTCACTCACACACTCACTCACACACTCACACACTCACTCACACACTCACACACTCACTCACACACTCACACACTCACACACTCACACACTCACTCACTCACTCACACTCACACACTCACTCACACACTCACACACTCACACACTCACTCACACACACTCACACACTCACACACTCACTCACTCACTCACACTCACTCACACACTCACACACACTCACTCACACACTCACACACTCACTCACACACACACACTCCACACCTCACACACACTCTCACACACACTCACATACACACCGAGACACTCTCACACACACTCACTTACACACAGAGACACTCTCACACAGTCAATCACTCACTCACACACACACTCACACACTCACACACTCACACACTCACCACTCACTCACTCACTCTCACACACTCACTCACACACTCACTCACACACTCACACACTCACACACTCACACACTCACACACTCACTCACACACTCACTCACACACTCACACACTCACACACTCACTCACACACTCACTCACACACTCACACACTCTCTCACACTCACACACAGAGACACTCTCACACACACTCACATACACACAGAGACACTATCACACACACTCACTTACACACAGAGACACTCTCACACAGTCAATCACTCACTCACACACACACTCTCACACACTCACACACTCACACACTCACACACTCACTCACTCACTCACTCACTCACTCACTCACTCACTCACTCTCACTCACTCACTCTCACACACTCACTCACACACTCACTCACACACTCACTCACACACTCACACACTCACTCACACACTCACTCACACACTCACACACTCACTCACACACTCACACTCACTCACACACTCACACACTCACTCACACTCACTCACACTCTCACACACTCACTCACTCACTCACTCAGTCACTCACTCAGTCACTCACTCAGTCACTCAGTCACTCACCCAAACACTCACTCACACACTCACACACTCACTCACACACTCACTCACACTCTCACACACTCACTCACTCACTCACTCACTCACTCACTCAGTCACTCACTCACTCACTCAGTCACTCACTCACTCACTCACTCACTCACACACTCACGCACTCACTCACTCTCTCACTCACTCACTCACTCACTCACTCACTCACTCACACACTCACACACTCACACACTCACACACACACACTATTATGTATCCTTTAAAAACAAATCTTACTCAACCTATACATATATATTTACATCAGAACTGAAATAATAAGGTGTGTGTGTGTTTGTGTGTGTTTCAGAATGTTAACGAGCTCAATCAGTGGCTGTCAGCCATCAGGAAGGTGAGTATTTATAACGAACACATGCTGCCATCGTTTCATCCTGGAGCTCATCGAGGAAACAAATGGACCTGCTGCCTGCAGCCCGACCGCAGAGGTGTGTGTGTGTGTGTGAGAGAGAGTCACCTGCACATTCACCGTCCTTATGGTGCTGTTTGAGCATGAAAAAGCTCTGAGTTCTTCTCTCTATCAGTGTCAGTATTCCTGAACTCCCAGAAACGCCTCCATTGTATACTTGTAATCATCTTCCGGGAACGAACATGTCACAATATTCCTCATTTAAATAATTACTGTGCAGAATAAAGGGGCGGGGCCTGTTTCAGTTAGTTAGTAGTGTGTTGAAACTGGTGGTTATTGTAAGGGGCGGGACATTTTCTAAACACGCTTGAAGCACTTGACCAATCACAACACACTGATCCAGCCGACCAATCAGCACAATGCGACACAGAGACACTCTCACTCACTCACTCACTCAGAGACACTCTCACACACACACACACACACACACACAGAGACACTCTCACACACTCACACATACACAGACACTCTCACTCACTCTCACTCTCACTCACTCTCTCACTCTCTCACTCTCTCACTCTCTCACTCTCTCACTCTCTCACTCTCTCACTCACTCTCTCACTCTCTCACTCTCTCTCACTCTCTCACTCTCTCACTCTCTCACTCTCTCACTCCACTCACTCACTCACTCACACACACTCACTCACTCACTCACTCACTCACACACTCACTCACACACTCACCACACACTCACACACTCACTCACTCACCACTCACTCACTCACTCACTCACCACTCACTCACTCACTCACACACTCACTCACTCACACACTCACTCACCACACACTCACTCACACTCACTCACCACACACTCACACACTCACACACTCACACACTCACTCACTCACTCACCAGTCACTCACACACTCACACACTCACTCACTCACCACTCACACACACACACACACACTCACTCACACACTCACTCACTCACTCACTCACTCACTCACTCACTCACTCACTCACACACTCACACACTCACACACTCACTCACTCACTCCACTCACTCACTCACTCACTCACCACTCACACCTCACACACTCACTCACACTCACTCACACACTCACACACTCACACTCACACACTCACTCACTCACTCACTCACACACTCACACACTCACTCACTCACTCACTCACTCACTCACTCACTCACCACTCACCACACCTCACACACTCACTCACACACTCACTCACACTCACTCACTCACACACTCACACACTCACACACTCACTCACTCACTCACACACTCACTCACTCACTCACCACTCACTCACTCACTCACCACTCACACACTCACACACTCACACACTCACTCACTCACCACTCACACACTCACACACTCACTCACTCACTCACTCACTCACTCACTCACACTCTCACACACTCACTCACACTCACTCACACACTCACTCACACACTCACTCACTCACTCACTCACTCAGTCACTCACTCAAATATCACACACTCACTCACTCACACTCTCACACACTCACTCACACACTCACTCACTCACCACTCACTCAGTCACTCACTCAAATATCACACACTCACTCACTCACACACTCACACACTCACACACTCACTCACTCACTCACTCACTCACACTCTCACACACTCACTCACACACTCACTCACTCACACACTCACACACTCACTCACTCACTCACTCACACTCTCACACACTCACTCACACACTCACACACTCACTCACTCACTCCTCACTCACTCAGTCACTCACTCAAATATCACACACACACACTCACACACACTCACCACACTCACTCACTCACACACTCACTCAAACTCACACACTCACTCACTCACACACACACTCACACACACACTGTCACTCACTCACTCACTCACACACTCACACACTCACTCTATCAATCTCACTCACTCACTCACTCACTCACTCACTCACTCACTCACTCACACACTCACTCACTCACACACTCACACACTCACTCTATCATCTCTCACTCACTCACTCACTCACCACCACACACTCACACACTCACCACTCACACTCACACACTCACTCACTCACTCACCTCTCACTCACTCACTCACTCACTCACTCACTCACACACTCACTCACTCACACACTCACACACTCACTCACTCACTCACTCACTCACTCACTCACTCACTCACTCTATCATCTCTCACTCACTCACTCACTCGGTCAGCCAACCAATCAGCACAATGTGCATTTCAGAAGGCGGGGCTTCATAGGGACAGGAACTAAACAGAGTGTTACTGACAGACTGGGAAGAGAGGAGCCGCAACAATGGAGAATATGAGGACAATAATGCATGCAAACATTCTAGTAGACCAAAAACCAAATCAAGA